>BQNB010047146.1:0-21698 GCA_026074375.1 Tanacetum coccineum | reverse complement strand
AGCTCAAAACGAACTGAGGAACCTTGAAGATCGAGAAGTAATAGATACCAAGGCTGTCAAGAACTGTTTTAATTAAGGTGAGACAACCCTATAGAAAGGAGATTAGCCTTCCACGATGAAATCTTCGAGTGAAACCTGTCTAATAAAACCTACCAACTGGAAGTCAAACTCATATTAGAACCAACAGGTAACCCAAGATACGTAAAAGGAAAGGATCAAGAAGCACATCTAAATTACTGGCCATGGAAGAGACATCGTCATCCGAGACACCTATACCGTAGATGTTGGATTTCTGAATATTATTCTTAGATCCGAAGCTAAGTAGAAAACCTAGAAAACACAAATGATATGTCTAAATCATTAGTATTCCATTCGGTTGTGATGATCACGTTGTCAGCTTAAAATAGATGCGAAATATTGATTTTAGAAGACCGATTTTAACACCTCTAATAAGACCCGAGCTAACTGCGTTAAAGAGAGCACAATGCAAACCCTTCATAACAAGAATGAAAAGAAAAGGCGAGAAAGGATCTCCTTGCCCGAGCCCACGTTTGATAGAAAATTTAGAGGTAGGACTACCATTAACTAGAACCGAAGCCCGAGACGAGGATAAGCAAGCTCTAATCCAAGAGCGCCATTTAGTTCCAAAGCCAAGGTTAAGAAGAACAAAGTCTAAATATTTCCAGCTGACCGAATCAAATGCTTTCTCAAAATTAACCTAGAAAAATAACAACTTTTTTAACCATTTGATAATCTCGATAAGAATAAGAGGACCGTCAAGAATTTGATTACCCGCTATAAAGGTCGATTGCTCATGACTAACAATCTTATCAATCACCTTGGCGAGCCGATTAGCAAGAATTTTAGCGATGATTTTATAATGAATTCTGATGAGAGAAATGGGGCAAAAATCTTTGATGAAAATAGGGTTGCTAACCTTTGGAATGAGAGTGAAGAAAGACGAGTTAGAACCATGGGGCATCGAACCAGTATCGAAAAATGTATTGACAAACTCCCAAATATATACTTGAATATCATCCCAATACTTCTTCACAAAGGGGAAAGTGAACCCATCGGGCCGGGGAGCTTTATTACTACCATAATCCCAAACAACATTCTTAACTTTATTCTAAAGATACAGGAATCTCCAAGCTTTCGCGATCAAGAGAACATAAGCCATAAGCGTTACCAAACGGAAGGAAATCCACATTCGAATCATGGTCTTTAAACATATCTTTGAAGAAGTTAAGAAACACTTCTTTAATCTGAGAAGGATCCAAAATCCAAACACCATCTTTCGTGATACCTTGAATCATTTGAGCTCTCCTCTTTTTTTTATCAGCCCATGAAGAAATTTAGAATTCTCATCACCTTCGATATCCCATTTGACACACGCCTTTTAAAAAACGATCAAGGGATTCAAAGTTGTTTAGAATTCTTATCACCTTCGATATCCCATTTGACACGCGCCTTTTAAAAAAAGATCAAGGGATTCGAAGTTGTCTAATCTATCTACCTATTGGAGCAACTTAATACGAGTGTCACGATCAATGTCGTTCACAGATTCTGCTTCAATTTTCCCTTGATTAGACTTAATGGCTTGTAAGTTATCCTGTTTAATGGTACTATCAGAATTTTTTGTTTTGATATGCCATTGCTTAATTCTTGCTTTGAGGAAACGAAATTTCTCATGAGAAATAAGCTTCCTTCCAAAGCTTTGTTCCTCCAAATAAGATAACTCCATTTTGATGAATTCGTCAAATGTATCACGAAGTAACCAGGAATGAAAGAGCTTGAACAGAGTAGGACCAAAGTTGCATTTAGTAATGTAAAGGAGAATAGGATTGTGACCCGACCACAAATGATCAATAGTAGTAAAACGAGCATCGGTTAAAGCCTCAGCTACATCATCAAAGATTAGGAAATGATCAAGTTTACTTAATTTAGTACCAACTTTGTTTGTCCAAGTAAAGAGACGACCGCCCAAAGGGAGGTCAATCAGACCAGAACTATCAATGAAAGAATTAAAATGATCTGCATCTTGTCGTGAAAGAAGAAAGCCACACCTTTACTTTTCATAATGATGATGTGTCATTTTATACACTTTTTCAGGGTCATTAACCCCCTAAATCATGCAAATATCTCTAAAATATGTGCTTAATAATTTATTTTTGTATTTTTAGCACTTGAATGGCATTTGGAGGAAATACACGTGACTTGGGCTCATTTGGAGAAGAAAAGGACAAGATTACAACTCTACACCAAAGTCGATGAAGAAAATACGCACAGTGGCTGGAGACAGCGTCACAATTATTGGTGACGCCGTCAAAACATCAAAGTGACGGCGTCAAGACTTTTGTAACGGCGTCAGAACTTAACCAACTTAAAGAAGCCTTAAAAGATTCTGCGAAGCGACGGCGTCAAGATTATAACGCGACACCGTCGCGGCCTATTTTCTATATATACAAACTCGTTTTTAGGGGTTTAAGTGTGAAACTTTTGGGAGACGAACCATATAATTAGGGTTTGAGTTTAGCAGCTTTTAAGGTCGTTTTTAGGGTGTGAAAACCCTCTTGTATCAGCCTTATACTCATGTTTTAATCAAGTGAAGTCCTTTATCTCTTATTCATTCAATATGTCTACGTGTTGTTTGATTAATTAATGTTTTTCACTTCTTCTTAACATGCCAGGCTAGATCCACTAGTATTTACTTATGATTGCATGAAACTTAGTTTGTAGATCTTTTTAATATTGCTTCTTGTGATGGATGTGAGCATTAGGCTTTGGAAAACTGGCTATAAAATATTACATTAGCATAGACGTCTAAGGAAACGTGATTGTGTAGAAAGGATTCCATCGGTAACAGTCTTTATACTACCTTACCCATTTATGAATGATCACCTCTTAAGTGTTTTAATGCATGTAATGTACTCTTAAGGGCCTTGTAATAGTCTCCATACTACCTTACATGTGCGTTGCCTTAACGGAATATTACATAGACGGAGGATTCGTGTAATTCGTTCATGACCTAGGAAATACTTACACAGATCATCACAAGTGTGACAAAGTAATAGAATTAGGAGAAGCAAACTAAGGTGTAATGCATGATTAAGTAAATACGTTTGTTTACCCATACGAGTTCCCACCAAAGTAGTTTAGATTAAATTTTAGTTTAATTAGTTAAAACCAAAACCACCTCTCAAAACCAGAATTTTACTTGCTTTCATAAAAATATAAAAATACAAAAAATATTCTTCTTTCAACCCTTAAATCTAGTTAGGTTTGGTTCGAGCCTTCACACGCCATTCCCCTAGAGAACGATAACAATCCCCGAGTCCTTGCTATACTACACTACAACGAGTAGATACTCTGCCTAGGGAGATGTAAAACTAGTGTGTTTACAACAACTGCACATCAAGTTTTTGGCGCCGCTGCGTGGGGAATAGTATAGGTTTCGAATTTTATTTAGCTTAGGTCTACTCGCTTGATTCCTATCAAGTGAGATTTTAATTTCTGTCAATTAGCTTTCTTGTAGTCTATCTTTTTTTGTGTTATTTGTTTTGTAAATTTTCTTGTTGACCTTCATGGAAAACGAAAATCCTATCCGTACTCTTAAAGATTACTCCAGACCTAGCCACAAGGGCTATTGAAACACCATTGAGCTCCTCGATGGGAATAATGTGGTCCCTCTGCGATCCGACACCATCCGGTGGTGCAAAACGAATGGTCATTCCATGGACTTCGGTTGATTTCCTCTATTTGCTTAAAGATGGCTTCCTCAAACCTTTTGGGAGACAAACCATGTAATTAGCCTTAAAGATGGCTTCCTCAACCGGCAGAATGGCAATAATGTTTGTGCTTTTGAAAGAACTCACGGCAAGTAGGACGCCAAAAAAAGTATAGGTAAGAGAAGAGGCTAGACACCCTGTCACTAAAAACATTAACACCATCTCCCTTTTTAAAACGGAGAAGGAAAAGAACACTAAAAATAACAAGGTGGTTGACAAGAACAATATAGAACCTAGTGAATTGAACGCGATAACGCTTAATGATATAGTTGATATAAAGAATGCAGTGGTGAGTGAAACCCATGATGAGCCAGTTAGGAATGTGAGGGAGGAGCCCAAAGAACTAGTCGACAGATGCCTAGGTCATAGCCCATAGGATATTACCTTAAGCATAAAATCAATGAAACGTTGATCGAGGGTCTTGTAGAAAATCAAAGATACAATGACTCCTTGTTAGCTACACGTTTAGGTAAGATGGACCATGTGACCTATAATTCGTTACCCAAAGGACCTATGTACAAAGCAGTCCTCAAGAAGAAGATAACCAAAAAAAGGACATGGGAGGCAATTTTGGCATACCATGTAAAACCTAGGGAGGATTGTAATAGACAGATTTATTAGTGACAAGGATCCGACGTGAACGTTATTGCCCTTCTCAACCTACAATAGTTAACCAGCAAAAGGCCCCTTTAGTAAACAGACATTAGTCTCTCCTAAGCTAGTCACTCATTACTTTTACCCTCATAGGAATATCTGAGGATTATTTGTTTAGATAGGCTGGTTATGTGTAACCCTATGGATTTTGTGATCTTAGGTATTAAGGAAGATAAGAAGAAGCTCTTCATTTTAGGAACACATTTTCTAACAACGGCTAAAGCCGAGATTAGATTTGATAAAGGGACAACAACTCTAAAATCTGGTAAGAACAAAATAAACTTCTTTAAGATCCTGAGTCCCTTCATAAGGTCGAGGAGGAAAAACCGAGACATGGACATAGTCCCGTGCCCCCCACTAATTTCGTAATGTAGATTGATTTTGGAATAGGGAAGAAAAGGATCAAATCCTCAGAGGAGAAATAGAGTATACCAATAGAGATGTAAAGGTGTGTAAATGATGAACAGTCCACACCCATAAATGAAGGATGTGAAGTAAGTGATGAAGGAGGAGTTACGTAAGGATGTGTGACTTCGAGTCTAGCTACAAGACTCATTAAATAAAGAAAATCGCTTTTTGGGAGACAACCCAATCTTTTATTTTCCTGCATTTTAGGAGTGTCTTATGTGTCTTGTGTCATGTTTGAGTCATATGTTTGTGTAATATTTTTTGTGGTTTGTGCGTGTATTTTTCTCAGGAAATAACTAATAGGAATGCGTGCTAGAAAATTCTCCAAAGATACGGAATTTTTTTGTTCTACAGACTTGGAGACGGCGTCAAGATTTTTCTTGACGGTGTCGCCAGCCCAGCTACAGTAAACTTCGTAATTTTTTTTAATTTTTTGTAAATTAATTTTTTATAATTTTTAGAATTTGTAATTTTACCTCAATACTCATAGAAAAACACGATTGCATATAGCCACAATTCTTACTATCTTTACCGCTTTTGTAGTGTCAAAACCCTAATCATATCATTGTATATTATTATCCGTTAATTTTTGCTAGGTTTAGGTGTTTCTTGATTTATGTTGGGTATTTATAATTTGATGAGACAAATGAAGACGGCTGAAAATTAAGGGGACTATCTTGCTGGGACTATTTCGACATTATGGAAGTTACAGATAAATATTTATTATGTGGTTTTTGACTACAATAATGATAAGCGTTTTACATGTTGAGATAAAATATCATTAATGTGGTTTGAATACTAATTAATGTTGATAAGTGTCAATTAAGTTTTCCTTTGTAACGTCTTATGGTTTCTCTCTATATAAAGAGACCATAGACGAATAGATTTGTGTGCACAGAAAATGTAGTCGACTAAAGGTGTGTGTGTGTGTACACCGTAGTTAGTTATCTAGTTAGTTAGTTAGTTAGTACACCATAATTAGTTGGTGTAGCCCCAAGTTATAGTTGGAGTAATAGGGAAAACGTTCAATGAAGAAAACCTTGTTTAATAACATCATTGTTCTTTATACTTCGATTCATGTTATTGATGTTATTGTAAAACGATCCCTAGATGGGTTTAATCGAAATATCATTCAATTGGTATCAGAAGCATGGGGGCTCTTGATTTAGGATCTAAAAGGTTTTTAAAAGAACCCCTAAAACCCTAACTTTCAAGAAGGAAACGATTTATGGGTTTTAAGTTTTCTATGGTTTTGTTTGAGTTTTAATTGATATATCAATATTTAAAATGTCTCTCTACTTAATTGGTATGCATACAATTGTAAATCATTGTGACTATTACGGGTTTCTGGTGTAGTTGATTTATGATGATGGATCTGGACCTCATCGTATACATTCTTTTTTATCATCATCATTATTAGGGTTTTTATGCGAAACCCTAATACCATGGCTGCTCGTCGATTTGGTTTGATTATATTCGATCTTTGTTTTCTTTGTTCATCTATATGGATCGATTGCATAAGAAGCAGCATGTGTGATTGGTTATCATGGTTACAGTTTGGGTAACATGATCTCTATGAAGGTTCGAATAGCAGTAATGGAAAATCAAAGATACAATGACTCCTTGTTAGCTACACGTTTAGGTAAGATGGACCATGTGACCTATAATTCGTTACCCAAAGGACCTATGTACAAAGCAGTCCTCAAAAAGAAGATAACCAAAAAAGAGGACATGGGAGGCAATTTTAGCATACCATGTAACCTAGGAGGATTGAAATAGACAGATTTATTAGTCGACCAAGGATCCGATGTGAACGTTATGCCCTTCTCCACCTACAATAGACTAACCAGCAAAAAGCCCTTAGTAACCGACATTAGTCTCTCCCTAGCTAGTCACTCATACATTTACCTCATAGGAATATCTGAGGATATATTAGTTTAGATAGCTGGTTATGTGTACCCTATGGATTTTGTGATCTTAGGTATTAAGGAAGATAAGAAGAAGCTCTTCATTTTAGGAACACATTTTCTAACAACGGCTAAAGCCGAGATTAGATTTGATAAAGGGACAACAACTCTAAAATCTGGTAAGAACAAAATGAACTTCTTTAAGATCCTTGAGTCCCCTCATAAGGTCGAGGAGGAAACCGAGAATGACATAGATCCCGTGCCCCCCACTAATGTCGTAAGTAGATTGATTTTGGAATAGGAAGAAAGGATCAAACTCCTCCAAGAGAGAGAAATAGAGTTTAACCAATAGAGAAGTAAGGTGTTTAATGATGAACGGTCCACACCCATAAATGAAGGATGTGAAGTAAGTGATGAAGGAGGAGTTACGTAAGGAGTGTGACTTCGAGTCTAGCTACAAGACTCATTAAATAAAGAAAATCGCTTTTTGGGAGACAACCCAATCTTTTATTTTCCTGCATTTTAGGAGTGTCTTATGTGTCTTGTGTCATGTTTGAGTCATATGTTTGTGCTAATATTTTTTGTGGTTTGTGCAGTATTTTTCCAGGAAATAACTAATAGGAATTGCGTGCAGAAAATTCTCCAAGATACGAATTTTTTTTTGTCTACAGACGTTGGAGACGGCGTCAAGATTTTTCTTGACGGTGTCGCCAGCCCAGCTACAGTAAACTTCGTAATTTTTTTTAATTTTTTGTAAATTAATTTTTTATAATTTTTAGAATTTGTAATTTTCCTAAAACTCATAGAAAACCACGATTGCATCTAGCACATTCATCCTATCTTTACCGCTTTTGTAGTGTCAAAACCCTAATCATATCATTGTATATTATTATCCCGTTAATTTTACGCTAGGTATAGTTGTTTCTTGATTTATGTTGGGATTCTTAATTTGATGAGAC
Organism: Tanacetum coccineum; assembly: GCA_026074375.1. NCBI lineage: Eukaryota > Viridiplantae > Streptophyta > Magnoliopsida > Asterales > Asteraceae > Tanacetum > Tanacetum coccineum. The sequence continues at coordinate 13,982 of BQNB010047146.1, read as the reverse complement.
AAAATGAAGACGAATGAAATAAGAGGGACTAATCTGGGACTAATTCGACATTATGGGAAGTTACAAGATAAATATCATTAATGTGGTTTTGACTACAATAATGATAAGCGTTACAAGTTGAAGATAAATATCATTAATGTGGTTTGAATACTAATTAATGTTGATAAGTGTCAATTAAGTTTTCCTTTGTAACGTCTTATGGTTTCTCTCTATATAAAGAGACCATAGACGAATAGATTTGTGGGCACAGAAAATGTAGTCGACTAAAGGTGTGTGTGTGTACACCGTAGTTAGTTATCTAGTTAGTTAGTTAGTTAGTACACCATAATTAGTTGGTGTAGCCCCAAGTTGTAGTTGGGGTAATTGGGAATCATTCAATGAAAAACCTTGTTCAATAACAATTGTGTTTGTTTAATTCCGCTGTGCATAATTGTTACAATTGTTATTGGTAAAACGATCCTAGATGAGTTTAAAACGATCTTATCAATTGGTATCAGAGCCATGGGGCTCTTGATCTGGGGTAATTGGGAATCATTCAATAAAGAAAACCTTGTTTGATAATATTGCTTTCTTATTATTCCGCTGCGTGTTCAGTATTATCTGTAAAACTATCCTAGATGAGCTAAAACGATTTTCTACAGACCTTGGGTTGGTTAAACAAATGAAAATATCATATTAATATATTAGTATTTAAGTAAAAGAAATTGTATTTTTTTTGTTAAACTTTGCTTGTGCTTGCATTGTTCTAACACACACACATAATTATATTCTTTTTATAAACATATATTATTTTACAAAAGATGCGTGTTGTATTAAAATGGTTAAAAAAATCATTCATATACTAATAAAATGTCAAAAATTATGCATACTATGCATAACAACAAATAGTTTTTCGCACACGCAAAATATATGATAATCTTGAAGTAAGAAAATAAATTGTCATTATTCATCGACCTCACACTTACAACTAGTCTTAGGATTAATGGAACACACTATGAAAATCTTTATTTGTCTTCTTTTAAAAGAGTGTTCGTGAGGGTCAAGAAAGATTTCGAATATATATCAACTCATTATTCAAACTATGATTGATGTTATTATCGAATCTAATTGATAAGTTTTCGAGTATGGACAAGAAATCAGATTCTTATTTGTCTAAGCTTTAAGATTATATCAAAATACAACAAGAGATATTATCTTAAACCTACATACTCAATCACACTCGATTGATATGAAAATAAAGACACCCCTTTCCAAGACGATAAGAATATGCACCGGATCATAACTCACACTTGTGTAGATGATGTCATATTGAGTCTACTTGTCTAATAGTTATGTTCCAAATATTTGGCAAATATATGCATAAAATACACAATGAAGTAGGATTGACGACTTGAATGTTTTGTCTAAAATATTCAAGTAATTTACCTTGCAATGCAATCGGTAAAGTCATAATCTCCGAAAAGCCAAACATGAGCAAATGCACAACATATGTAACTTTTCTCAAACAATTCAAAAGCACAACTCAAAACTCAAATTATCCTCTCATCAAAACTTTCTCTTACTTTACCAAATAAGCATAATATTTCTTCTTCACCAAATGAGAACCATTTAACCATCTAAGGTTAGGACTAGGAAGAATTGAACATATTCCACAAACCATTATTGTTCTTTCTTTCAATAAGTGATCGTAAAAGGATTTCGAATATGAAGATGATTATTATTCAAACGATAACCAATCTCACCATTCAATCTAATTACAAAATTAGAATATGAACATGAAATCGAGACTAGGATTTATCTAGATCACGAAAATATCAATCAAATGACCATATATATTTTTCTGTGTCTACATGTTTAACCATCCTCGGTTATTACATGAAATCACGAAGTCGATTGCAAGACAACAAGATTAGTCATCGAATTGCAATTCGCACTTACAATGAATATATTTCATTGAGCTTAAAGTGTTCAAATGTTGTGTTATTATCTATGGTCAAATTATACATGCTAAACTTAACATACTCTATGTAGGATTGACGACTTATAAATTTCCATCATGAAACTCATAAGTACTCTAACTTGTTGAGCAAGACTTGGATGTCATTTTCAAAAACTCAAATTGAGAACTCTTATAACTTATATAACTTCTCCTAATAACTTAATGACAACACCAACTCCCAAATAATAAGAAAACGATCCTTGCCCAAATTTGGCACCTCGGCACCCCCCCCACGGATCGAGTAATCCTTTTTCCAAAATTCAACTTCGCTTGAGAAGATCCAACCCTATAAATTAGAATAAAAACATCTTCCTCTTGTCAATCTCTTGCTTAAAAGTCTAACATAGATGTAACTAAACTTTAGTTAATCATCATTATTTCTACAAAGAAACAAACACAAGATCTATTGAGGTAAATAACCTTAATTGGATTTCTTTCATAAAAGACATGCAAAGGTGCATTCTTTGAACACTCTCATTATAGAGCATTACACATTGTCACTCTTAAGCATACTCCTATGTTCTAGATGACTCATTCTCTCTTATACCTACAACAACTTGTTTGCTCTATCATTTAACCTTTGAATTCTACATATTTTACATCTTGATTAGGATTATGCGAACCAAAATTAAAGCATGTTAGTTGAGTCATGTTAGGCCCTCTATGAAAAGATAATACAAATTTTATCTTTGCTACACTTCATTAGGCAAATATAGGAATTATATTTTGTCTAACATGAAAATGAGTACTGGAGAATCTATTGCACTAGAAATTCAATTTGACCTAACGGTTGAATTGCTTCCAAGAGTGAAGTTGGGTTCGTGGTATAACCCGTAAAAATGGTCGTGTTTAGCCTGAATTGAGCACCACTAGTGATAGTCTCATATTCATTCTCTAATTTGATTAAATGGCTCTTCCTAAATATGCCTAATGATAGTCTACATCGATAGACTTTGTATCTCATTAGGAGTGCACACTAAGCAAGTAGAAATTAGGTTTCTCCTTAGTCAATCTTGACTACTTGCATCTCATATATATGCTTTGAAGTTTCAAGATGATAACGTGCTCCCATGTAATGCAATTATATGCTTTCATGTTTATCTTAATGCTCAACGTCTATTTGCTTAGCTATTGAATGCATGTCTATTGTAAAAGCGTTTGCCTTTTACTAGAAATTTAGATAAAATATCTCTTATTTATCTATATAACACATGCTCCTAAGTGCTAAATGCTAACATGTTTTACAGGATGATTGCATTTAAAATTATCACGTTTTGTATGCGTCATTTTACATGACTTACGTGTTAATTGTGCACTTATACTATGTTAGTTTAATGTATGACAATTAATATTTAAATGTCATATAGTCTTACACATTAATATTGTTGATTATTGTGTTGATGCATGCTTAGATAAACTTGCATGCTTATATCTATATATCTTATGCATCTCTGTATATATTTTCTCACACTAGAATATTTTTCTTCGCGTCCGTGTTACAAATCTAAAAAGTCAAAAGAGTCACAAAATGGTATTAAATCTCTTAGAGTCTTCACTCACACACTCCTTTGATCATCATCTTGTTTTCTTCTAAATCATCCACTTTTTCATCAAGAAAAGGTTAGATACAAATCTAACGCTCCTCCAAGTAGGTTTGACAACTTAAATATTTCATCCAAAATATTCAAGTATCTTTAACTTGTGATCGCAAACGTTAATGGTCATATCCGAAAATTCATATTCAATCCTTTTAACAACATATGTTAAAATGCTCTTCCTAAAGCTAAAAGCTTACATCAACCTTCGTGTGACAAAGGTCTTACAAGTAACTACATAAGTGATTCGTAGCCTCTTTAATATACACACCTTAAGACAAAGTACTTTCACTTCCGTTAGTCCTTTCCATCCCTTTAGGAATATCACGATGGTTTATTGTCATGCTCATCTCATACACAATGAGGATCGAACATTATCCATCGATCTTAGGATAGAAAACCCATTCATTTCCTTCACGACAATGTCCAAAAGGAAATATCTTCATTGAAAAAAGATTCATCGAAAGACAACATCGTAGGCATCTTCACCAAACCACTCAAACGTGAACCTTTTTAAGTCTAGGTCTAGGAATGATGAAACAAATCTCTTAAATGTGTCATTCTCATTTTAATAGTCTTGTTACTAATTAATTTCATTCCGATAAATCTTGACAATTAATCATTTCATCCAAATTGGTTTAGCATTTTTAATTTCGCGAAATGAATAAAAATGTACGCATTGTTCTTGGTGTAAATCGTTTCACAAATTCTTAATCAACCTCATATTTTATATAGATGGTTAAATTTCGTCTTCATTTCCGCTACACTTTAAAGATAACCTCATACCTCGTCGTGTATTGTTCTTATGAACATTCGCCAACACTTGTGAAGAGCGACCATAACTTCGTGGTTGAAGTTCATTCGTATGCTAACCGTCATCCGTCATGACATTGTCATGCTCATCACTTTCGTCGTTATTTCTCTTCATTTATTTTTTTTATAATTTATGTACAGATGAGCACGAATTAAAAGGGAAGGGAAAACACACCTATTCACATATATCCTTTAACCAAATACTCTCAAGAACTCACATATGTGATTCTTATTCACTAGAAACCAACAATGTAAAACCGAGTCATCCTTACGATACCATCTCGAGTCTTCATCCTAGTCATCGTCACAAGAGATTCCCATGAACAATTCCCCACAGTTGAATTTCGCATGAAATGCGTCCCATCTTCATTTCCGACACTCTATAAGCATGTGTGCGTATGTTGTCGAAAGTTAAGTGAATTTCATATTGAAATGCGTCTCATCCGCATATCCTAACACTCATAAGCATGTGTGCCTATGTTGTCAAAAGCAAGTGAATTTCGTAATGAAATGAGTCTCATCCTCATATCCCGACACTCATAAGCATGTGTGCCTATGTTGTCAAAAGTCAAGTGAATTTTGTAATGAAATGCGTCTCATCCAATCATTTCCTATTTTAGCAAGTGACGAACATAAATAAGATATTCAATCTTCAAGTGTTGTTAAGTCATCACAATGCCAAGTCTCTCACTTCTCTTACACCATTTTCATATTTTCATCTTTGTCCGTCAACATTAACAACAAAAAAAACACCCAACAAACCTATTGTCAACACCTTCCCTTTCCATTCACGCTCATCTTTCTTTGTTTTTGTTCCCTCCTCAAATCATCCTTATCATCAACATTTAGTTTCATCTAAAGTCTTATGATAATGTTTATCCTTAAACACTCCAAACATGAAAAGCATACATAATGCTTAACAAAGAAACCTTGAGGATTTTGGAATCTCTCAATACAACCTTTAGTCTATTCAAATCCATATCATCATCTTGGTTAGATTGTCGTTCCATAAGGAACCTGTCAATCAAAATACGCTCATTTACTATTATCCATAATGAACAATATCTTAGGGAAGATATCATCTCATAAATAATAGTGTGTCAATCAATAAACACTATTTTGTTCTCGTTTATTAAAGTTGTATTATACCGAAGGGTGTTGGTCAGTGTTAGTCCTTATGGCATGTGCGGTCAACTTTCATCATCGAGTTCCTAAACATTCTTGTGTCTTAAGTATACATCTTGATTCCTTTTTATCATGGTATTTAGGTTGTTGGTTATTTAGAACCAACGAGTTGCCATGTTTTAGGTTTTAAATTTTCTTTTAAAATGTCATTGTTTGAGTGCATATTTCTAAGACTGACATGTCCTGTTACAATTGTTAGTGTATTGCTATATATATATTTAGCTATCATTGTTGGTATATATGCGCACTTTTCTACAAAAAAAATTTATAGCACACTTCCGTAGCTTGATTCCTTGGTGCCCCAAACAAGGGGAAGCATCACCGAGGGGGAGTTGGCAAACGTTATGACTCTACACATTCTTTGTTGATGTGTATCTTAACCTTTAATATGCTTATGATATATATATATATATATATATATATATATATATATATAAATAATATACTTATATTATTATGTTGATAAGAAACTAAACCCTTGAGGTAGGTAAGAGTTTGCTATACAAATTTTGATCATGGATCCGCTAGAACTTTTTATACATAGAATGCAAGGGTCATATGGAGTGCAATGAGCTAGGGGTTCTCGATGTATCAAGGTAGATATCTTGGGATGATTAAACGGGGTTGATAGGAGCAAGACTTCACTGGGGATGATGCAAGCTCGCCTCTTTGGTTCAACGATTGAAGTTTAGTAAAAGTCTCATCTAATGGAATGAATGGCTTGGAGTGTCCACCTTTTTGTTTCGACAAATGAGGTGAGAGTGTAACATAGTAAACTTATACATTTTATATGAGTTAAAGTTTACATATTTTGTTTATCATCAAAATAAGGGGAGATTCGTTGTAGAAATTTTCACGATAATTAAATCTATACCATTCCTCTGCATGTTTTGGTGATTGACAATCATGTTAACTATAACAACATAAGTAAAGTGCTTAAGTTACGCATGATCACAATTCTCAAGGCATTCATACGACAAACATCTCTCGACATTCAAGTCTGCCTTCAACTAAGTTTTTTTTTTTTACACCCGACGTAATCAATTAGGTAGAATAAAATAAATGCTTAATTTATTTTATGATAATAAGAATTTTTTATTTAAAACTCACATTTTTTTATAGAATGTCACAAAACATTTTATAACTTTTACAAAACATTTTTAGATTTAAAAGAAATGTTTTATTCAAATAAATATTTAGAATTCAAATTTTCTACCCAAAAACGACTAGAAATGTTGCAGAAAACACCTCCCTCAGAAAAGACAAAAAGGGGTGCGCAGGCTCTGGGCGCCCCCACTTATTATAACAGACGGCCCCTTAATTTTAGGGGACCGACACATAATTAAGGGGACAGGCAACCCTATTTTAAAGGGGAACGGCCAGTATTTTTTTGTCTCTGACTTGCTTTATAAATTACATGGAATAGTCCTCACTGATTTTCTCACCTTTTGCACACACTTTCTTTCTGTTCTAAATCAGTTTATACATCACCTACAATCCTTTGATCATTCAATCTTAAGCATTTGTTTCCATGTGATTCAAGCTTATTCCTCCAAGTGCAAGAGAAGAACTCTCGTTATCATCAAGATACGAAGTTATGTAGTTTAGTTAGTGCATCCGTGACATGTCTTACATTCACAATGTATAGATCGAGTCCATGTATTCCAAACTTGTGTAATAGTTAGATCATGGTGATCATGGTGTGTATAGTTGTTAGATCGTGGTGATCATAGGAAGTATAGTTAGATCGGGGTAATCTTAATAAGTAGTGTTTGATTGGTGTGATCGTAGTAGTTTCTAAGGGAAGTTGTGAAGTGTAAGGAAGTTATGAAGTGTAGTGAAGTTGTGATGTGTAGGGAAGTTGTGAAGGGCAGAGATGTTATGAAGTGAATAATAGTCATGTCATGAAGAAGAAGTCGTGTGGTGAAGCCAAGTTCTGAATTGTCGTGAAGTGGTGTGTTTTGTTGTGATAGATTGGTTCTAGCTAGGATTAGAACTCAACATTTGGCTTAGTGTTAGAAAACGGTGTAAGCTTAGTTGTGTATGGTTTTCTCCGCCTAAAGGGAGCTTGTTGACTAGTGAAGATAACTCCCGAGTTTGGTGCTCGGGAAGTGGAGTAGGGCGAAGAGGTGCTTCATGACCGAACCACTATAAATCATCATGTCCGGTTTGCATTTCCTTTTACTTATCTCTTTACATTTATACTTGCATTTATCGCTCTATATTTATATTTGCAATTGTGTGTTGTGTTGCTTATATAGTTTTGATTGTGTTTGTGTCATGGATTGATGTGAACATTGATGTGAATATGTATTGTTAGTATAGAATTAATATGAGCACTCTTCATATTATATCACGCTTGATCGGTAATTTGATACGAAACATATTTAAGTTTTTAAAAGGAAAACGTATTCACCCCCCTCTACGATTTCCACAGTTTATAATAAAATCATAATCCACCTTATCTGTAATGTCACAAACTATTCCTTCACTTCATTACATTTTTTTTCTTTTTTTAGAACTTCGGCTTATTTTTGCCTTATTTCACTTTAACTTTGGGGAAACTTGCTTTCCTCCCATACTTATGATAAGCACACTATATCAAACGAACTTAGAAGTTTGCAACCTTCGCATTTCATTATAACAGCGATACCAGCATTTACGCTCTTCAATTTGTACAAATAAAATTTTAGATAATTTTATTAAAAAACTTTTTGAACAAAAATATTGGTTACTTATATTTATATTTTTATCACATCTTTATCAGTAAAATGTTTATAACACGCGAACGTGTTTCTACTGCGGTTTCAAAAAGATTTCAAGCACAAGTTCTAGAATTATACAATCACCGACACACTCATATAATTTTAAATCGTTCCGATGCTCCATAGATAAAGGCGTCAACTAGAAATACCACAGCTGTAACGACGGATGAGACTACATGCAATGCATTCAAACCTTAATTCCGAGGAAAGCTAAGATAAATCATCTTAGGTATCAAAGTATGGATTATCGAATTCTTAAGATCTAATCCTCACAAATTTTCTTTTGGGTGGTATAAACATGCTAGTAATGTTATCAATCCAGAGTCAGATTGCTTGTATGTGATCATAAAAATGTTATTTTTCAAAAAAATTCATTTAACTTTATTTTGCTTTTCCAGTTTATCTCCCCCCATACTTAATATGAGCATTGTCCCTAATGTGAAATATTATAGAGAAAGATTCTTGTCTTAAACGTCCATTTATGGTCGTTTCCTATATCTTGATTGTTGTACTTTGACGTAGCACCCCATTGTTACCTAAACGTCCATTGTTACCTAAACGTAGCACCCTATTGTTACCTAAACGTCCATTGTTGTACTTTGACGTAGCACCCCATTGTTACCTAAACGTAGCACCCCATCGTTTCCTAAATCTTGTCTTAAACGTCCATTTATGCCAACAGAGGCATTTTACACACCATAGTAATGATAATAATATTATTGTTTTTAAGGAAATTGTTTTAAAAACATATGTGACCCAAACATGCGGTCACGCAACCAACTTGTGTCATCTCGACACTACTCATCATCATCCTGTTGCTGCTGCTGGTACTTCGGTGACTGAGGTGGGTACTGCTGATAATACTGATCATACTGTGACTGAGCATATCTAGGTGGGTTATATGCTCTCTACAAGTCAACACTATAAACTCCAGCCATGTGCTCAAATACTCTAGCATGCTTGTCCTAATGATATGACTGCCTATAGGACATCCTCTCAATCGCCTCCTGGCGTATCTCCATATTACCCATCCTCTCGTACAAGTCTTGAATCGATGCTCTCGGAGGTCTAGGGATGCCAACTCTCGGCACACCCGGCTGCGGATCCTCAGGAATTAGTCTACCCTCAGAGTCGATCAACTCTCTTAGTGTAGTCGTATCCAAATCTCTACAATAAATCGGAGCACTCAAACTCCTTAGCACCACATCAGTCAACACCCTCGCTTTCCTAGCAATCTTCGTGATAAACTGTCCACAACAAATCTAACTCTCATTTTGAGTACCAGCTCCTTTTCTCTTCATCCACCTCACAATCAACCAAGCCACATTCGCATTCGCATACCCGTTGGGGGGGGTGTGTCTACATCAAACATACTTAATAGCCACCATCTCATTTTTCTGAATCTTATCATACCCAAGTAGTCCTCTGACATACAGCCATAGAGTCATCATCTTTGCATCAACCCTCAATAACTGGGCTCCGGATAGTAGAAGTATAACTCCTTGACAAACTAAGGTTTTCCTCCCGACTAATGCTCAACCAATACTCTTGAGCGTTAAAATGCTCATCACTACTCAAACCTAATTGAAAATAAACATCAAATCATCCTCATTAAGCGCCTCAGCGAGATTAAATCCCAAACTTCGAGCAAATTCCAACAAGTCAAACTGTACAACGACACCAAGTCTAAACTTGATGATCTTCTGATTTAGAAAATAATCGTCACACAAAACTTCAATCAAATTCATAGGTTGAATAGAACTCGTGGCAAAGCTCTGAATAAATTGGTTCATTAATGTTAAAAGCTCTAATCCACGCCACAGAAGTGAATATTTCTTCATTAATCCAACTTCACGCAACTTAATCCTCAGCATTTCATCAATTTTTTCATCACAACCAACTTTCCGCCCCCATAATCTATATATTATATCTCAATTCACAGACACACGGCGAGTAAACCTGTCAAAAGGACAAGTGTCTAATTTGTGTTTATACCTAACTTAGCCTCTTTGTGAATACCTACCATAGTAAAAATTCATGATGAACTTGCAGAAGCAACACTTCCTCCACGATTTTGAATTGTCTAGAGCGTTTGGATCTTGATGATCCGACTTCATCATCGTTTCCTCCCATAGTCTACACATAAAAAACAATCAACAATAAAGTATATAGTAATGTTAGAAAACAATTAGCATCAATGGGTGGGTTTTCGATAAGTTTGTAGAGGTTCTGTAAGGTTCTGGGCTTATAAGTGCGGCGCACTTCACTGAAATGCGGCGTACTTCCTGGAAAATTGGCAAAGTACGGCGATTTTATCCTAAAACCGGCATACTTTCTGGGCTGGTAAAATAATTTCAATTTTTTTTATGATTTTGCAACAATTTATTTTAAAGATAAATTCATAATATGAATAGTACTTTTAGATTTATCTATATTTCAACATGCATTTGATCAATAACTTCTAAATATCATAATTCGATGGGTTAATTATTCATATCAAACATGGATTTCATTTCCCCTAATCTAATTAAAACAATCCTAATGAACAAGAAATTGAATAAATTGACAAGAAAAATAAATTAAAGGAATGATATTATCATACCCAGCATATTAAAGACATGATGATTGATCTTTTAAATTTTCCCTTAATTAGTGAGACCCAAACGTTTTTGGGAGATTGTGTGATTTTATAAGATGCAAAATCATGTTTTGCCAGTTTTATATATGTAAAACCGCCACAAAGTGCGCGCACTTCATAGCCAAAAGTTTTCATTCTACGTGTATTCTTCGTTTTCATTCATGACACCGTACCATGAACCTACTAAATGGCAAAATATACTCGATTAAAGTATCGAAAAGTTCTTATAATTAACCAATATAGATACATAAAAGTATAGATAATGCATATAAAAATATGTATAAAATGAGCGTTATCAAATCCCCCTACACTTAAACTTTGCTTGCCCTTAAGCAAATCTAAGAAAAGAAATTTAGAAACAAAGTTCCTACATGACAAGACAAGAAAATTTTTATACATATATTTTTAAAATTTGATAGTTATTATTATTATTATTTTTAAATTTTTTATTGAGTGTGAAATTATCGAAAATATTTTTGGTTTTTTAATAAATAAACGCAAAATGCGCAACCCCCCACACTTAAGGGTTTACTTGTCCTCAAACAAAATAAAGAAAATTTAATAAGCTTTACAAAACAAATTTAGAATTATGAAAAATATTTTTGGATTTTTAATATGTGAAAACAGAGATGTTTGACAATACCCAATGATCTCAAGCTGTAATAACATGTCTAAGCACCTCACGAATAAGGAAAAGTATAATTCACTCAAACGACTCTATATGACTTAAGAGAGGCAAGGAAATCACACTCAATTGCTCAGACATGATTCATTAAGTTACCATAGGCTTGTACAAGAAACAAAACTGCACCGACATGGAGTAAGCACCAGGTATAATTATCAAAAAAGGACTTTTATTCGGGTTGTAATGTTAGGCTAAAGGTTAATAAGGGTATGGATAAGGCATGGGAAATATATACTGGAAACATGTCGACAAGTCCAAGAAACCTATGTTGCTAGTAACGACATTCCACAAACCCGCGAGGTTATTGAACAAACCAACCTCCATCTAACAAACAACACTCAAGGTTCTAAGACTCAAGATCCATGATCACAAGCCTAGGTGTCGGGCTTAAGTCCATTGGTAATAGGTCCGGCCCAAAGTTAAGCCCAACAACCCAAGAAGGGTTTTTATCTCTTGTAACTATATAAAGCCCTCTCCAAGTGTGGAGAGGGTGTTGCTTCTCATTTTTTTTCTTAACAAGTAACCATTCTTCTCTTATTTTCTCTAGTTCTTTCTCTATTTAAAACCTCTCTCTCTCTCTCTCAAAAATCTTTTTCTTTTATTTTGTGTTTGAGGTAATGGAATGATACTCTAACACCTGTTGAGCATAATTTTTCAAGATATATTCAAAAAGAAGATTTCAAATTCTTTCAAAATTGTATGCTCAACAAACTCCCACTCCAAGTTTTCACTCTAATATTTTATCGAGCGGGAGTATAATAATATGATTCATTCTGCATGCTCGTATGTTTTCCAAAGACTTAGTTCGACTCATGTAAATTACCGGACATTAACTTGTTTTTTAATTCACTAATTGTCAAAAATTGTCACCACATATGCAATTTTTAAGGGGAAGAATAGTGATTAAAATGTGATCATTACGCATTAATAATGGATATGATCTTCAATTTATAAGTGCGTTCCCAAACCTCGCATGTGCAAAACTCTTTCATAATATGGTGCATATGTGTAGGGGGCTTTTTGGAAACTCTAAAAACTCTCAATGTGTCATAAATGATTTCTCAGACACGTTGATTGATTTTTTTCAAATGGTTTTACGGATCTTCATGGCAATACCCAAACATCGACCAACTGTTGTCTCTCAAAGAGGTATAAGGCGGTTAAGGTTAGGAATATTCGTTCCATGATCCAGCCAGAACCGAAGGGATCTACCCAGGAACACTCTATTAGATAGAGTAGAAGTCCTAGGTATGATTGAAAAAAGGAGTAAAGTGAGATCGGGAAGAATGTTATCCAAGGCATGAGTTATCACCGGAACAAACCTAACAAGGTGATAATGAGGACGCGTTGGCTTAACATTAAAGGGGTTGAAGAATTAAAAAGAATTGTAAGGATAAAGGGTGAAAACAAAGAAGCCCTCCATACAACCTTAGGCAAAAACTGGGTCAATGCATAATCTATCGGTAATCACAAAGATGATTCTGATATTGAAGACAAGTCATCATGGACCCAGTGATGTAAGGCACAACCCATCCCAGCTACCATGGCTTCTCTTAAAAGAAGTTTGTTTTATTTCTCACGGAGATCAACACATTTTTATCAGCTTTCTCATTCCGAGATCGTTGATATTGAAAAGGTGGCAGTTCACTCCTGTAACACCCCCTAACCAAAAGACTTTGGATTGCGCAGCGGAATTAGCAATTGGGTGTTACTAAATAGCACAATTCACCAAGATAATAGAAAACGACCCAAATGAGACGTTTAACAAACATGTGTTCCATTATTAATCAAAGTAAAATGCGTTCAGGTCCCCACAGAATCGCAACCACAACCATTACATCATTGAAAAACTATTGTTTCAAATTTAAAACATTGTTTTAAAACAACTTAAGACATTGTTTTTAAAAGACAAGGAACACACAAGTAGTCTTTCACCAAATCCATCACACGTACGACACCTCCACGCCATCGTTGCCTTCATCCTTGGTTACCTAGGATAAAACATGTTTAAAACGTCAACAACAATGTTGAGTTAAATTCATAGAGTTTAGAATAATCAATAAGTAATAATATTTGAACACGTAATTAATTCTCGGGAAAACATTGTAACGAATACAATGTATAACAATCTCTTTTCTTTCACGCAATAACTGAACATTAACAATACATATGTCATTTCATATGTTAATGTTCCCCAAACGAGGTATTATTGTCATATACCTACTACTTCTAAATACAAAATGTCCGTTTGACAGGGTGTTCATAAGGATTCATACCCCGAACAGGGTTGTCAAACCCAATA
>BQNB010047145.1:27925-43302 GCA_026074375.1 Tanacetum coccineum | reverse complement strand
AAAAGCATACTCTGTTTACAATCACAAACTTTTAACACAAATCAGCCAACATATTTATATACAAAAAAAACAACGAGCTAGAATCACTAGTAAACAATGATCCATAACCAGGTCATGCATAGTTGGATATGTGGTTTGTGCAAAAGTATGGGTTTAGTAATCGCCAACATTAATTAGATTACAGACATGGTCATTTGAAAATACTGTTAGCCTTCATTCTACGTGCCTTTCCCTCTAACTTGAGCCAAAGTGATATAAGTTACATACCCGAGAGACCAAAAGTGGAAAAAAATCAGATAATCGCGGAACCAAAAGTGATAGCAAACAATGTACTAAAGACCAAAGCCGTAACTAATATTGGCAAGGGACCATCTTTGTACTTTTGAGTTTAACCACAGAACCATTCATGTAATCTACTTTTAGATAATGCTCAAAAGGGAAAAAATAAGACAAAAGTCGTGCATATTTACTGCATATGATCATTTTATTCAAAATGTAGGACGTTGTAATAATATAAGATCTCAAGATCCTATTTCACAAACCAATCATATAATAAAAAAACTTAATAATATTTGGTAAAAAGTGTTTCAAGTCCACCTATATTAAATTAATATCAAAAATTAAAAAAAAAAATCTTGTGTCGGCAGGTGGATATAACCAGATACAATCCATTTTCACCTGTACTAAACAATTACCACTATGACTCAAACTCATTATGACATGTACCATACTTACCGACCCACCCATTTTGACACTGCTAGGTTTGTCATTAAACCTTCCATACATGAACCAAAACGAAAAAGAATTTACCTGTGTGCTACTAGAAATAGGACGCAACATAGCACCTGCACCAGCAACCTTGGCTCTTGCATTGGCCATTGACGGGAGCTGCGATCTCAAGGCAGTAGCAGAACGAAATACAATATTCAAAACTCTGGTTTGCTCAATTTGATCACGCAAATCATTTAACCAAGAGGAAGTTGTAACCTGAAAATAAAAAAAATTAATTAAGAAATGATTTATATGATTCATATTTGATATAGGTTTAAGCTCATATTCTATACTTTCATTACAGAAGAGTTACAGAATCCTGTTAAGAATCTAAGTTTACAATTTATGGGAACTTTTTTTCTCCACAAAAATCCAGTACTTTATTGGGTAGAAAAGTAAAATCACTAGGCTAAAATCCTTAAAAGAGGACACAGGAAATGTCCTCCATTTACCAGAGGCAGATAAGGGTATTTTTCAGGAGAATCAAATGCTAAAATCGGGGAGTTTTAGTACCTCGGTGCGAAGATCATCTATAGAGGCAGTTCAGAATGTTGGCACCCGATATGAGCCATTGATTATTGTAGTGATGTAGTGTTTACCAGACTCTGCCCATTCCCATGTCATACATGCATCTGCAGAAGATGAAATTTATAGATATTATGTATGGTTGTATGGACAACCTTGGTCATAGCTACTTGCAGTATAAAAATACAATCAGGCATGCTAATAGAGCTATGTTTACATATAAAATAACATGCTCTATGTTCTGATTATAAAAAATAGTAGTAACATATTTAGTTGTTTTGACATAGATTTTTTGCTCATATCCACCTCATTAAATCAGTTTTGGAAAGAGAAGAAATTTATCGCACATAAACAAGCTAGGATCAATATAGAGAAATGTAGAGTTTTCTAGGTTGAAATGGTTGCCGGAAGGGGGCCACCCTCTAATGTTTCATGAGCCTTTTTAGGTTGAATGCCTGTTATAGTGGTAAATGGAAAAACCTTATTACTGATTTTGGATACTCGTGTATATACTCTTTGGAAACAACTTAATTTTTATTATATGTGCCACAATGAACACAAAATGAAGGCTAACCTGCCAAAATACATGCCTCTAAGAATGTTTGCTGTCATGAGCCCAGCCTGCATAAAATAATTAGTCAAAATATGAAAATCAAAATGAATCTGCACAAGCACAGAAAACCATAGTAAAGTAGCGTTTTAATGTAGGAAAATAAAAACTATTTATATGATGGCAATGTTCATTAGTAGTATGTGAAGTAGTGAAGTAACCTAAATGGCTATCCATTCATTGTCCATACCAGGGAACCACAAGGTATTGTATTCTGACATCCTCCAACAACGGATCCTGAACAATATAGATATAAAAACGCAAGCAGTCAAAGTGTTATGAACACAAGTATTTTTAAACACGAAATATTTTCTTTAATCTTGATCACTAGAAATATTTGCTCTAAGCCAGTTTAAAGCAATACGAAACACCCCCTAAGCAATTGACAAGTAGCGGTTCACCATATCACAATCAGTTGGGTCAAAAACCTCAATTAGGGGTTTTGATTGCCATCCCATGCTAAACACATATTTAAAAATTTATTCATATTAAATCGTAATTGAATATTTAAAACACTAATTGACACAAATTAACCAAAATAAAAACACCAATTGAATTTAAATGACAAATTAAGAGAAAAAGATATAGCATTTGTTCTTCAAACTCTATAAAGAAGACAGGAGTTTGGTGTTGATGATGGTTTTGTTGATGATGATAATGAGAAGGAGTTTGCCCTTTTTGTTGATGATGTTTGGCGGGATTTTGAGAGAGATCATGGAAGTTCGTGGGGGAGGACTGAAAAAAAGGAGTGAGTAGTTTATGTCACTTCTAAAATTATTTGCAATGCTCCTGAGTTTCGATTTCCCTTTTGGCTAATTTTTTTTCTGTTAATTTAATTTTAACTAACAAAAACTTTAATAATTGACATAACATTTGTATATACAAAATAAATAAAGGTTCATTTGTGTTCGATTTAATTTTACAATGTGCATTGTCCTGAAACTATATAAAATTAAACAAAGACGTGATAATTAGTTGACTTATATAATAAAATATTACAAGCGCAAATTTTTAAACGAAATATCTGATAATAGTTAAATTATCCAATGTATGCATATAATTATCTTCAAAAAATACCTGCGCCATGAGGCCCAATACATAAGCCCATATAAAAAAAACTATTAACCATGAGACCGAAAAAATATTCCCGCACAAAATAAATAAAAAATAAAATAAAGATAACACCCTGCAGCAAAGTGCGTACTTAATAACTTTAAAATAAACGGCGCGAAAAAAAACTGCCTACCCTAAGTAAAAAAAATTAACCCCGCCACAACACGCGGGTTCTTATGCCTAAGCACACCAATAAAAAATAACCCGTCCCGCAGCAACGCGCGGGTACTTTTGCTTGTTGGATAAATAAAAGAAGATACATAATAATGATGTTTAGGTGCATTCTAGTTTAGATAAAAATAATAAAATCTTAATTCTTTAGATTTTTTAGGCGTTTAAAAAAGATTTTATGATTTTGTCATGTAATATAATGGTACTTCCAAAAGCTAGGTGTACGGAAAAGTGTGCCCTCATGAACTGTAAATTTAGAAAGAAAAAGGTATAGAAAGTATAGAGACCGATTTTTAACCAAAAGATTAGTGTTTATAATAGAAAAACATAAAGACATATCTCTTCAAAATAACCGATGTCTTTTACTATGTACAAAGACCGGTTTTGTATAACATGACCAGTTTATGTGCTTATTAGATTATAGACACCGGTCTTTCTAAGAAAACCAGTATTTATGCTTTCCATGCCCCTTACTTTTTCAACATATGAACTGGTTTTTTGTAAACCGGTCTCTATTAGGAGGTTTTTATGACCTTTTGTGTAGTAGTGTTAAAACTTAAAAGAAACATAGATCTATAAACAAAGCTCAAAAATAATAAAGTTTACAAAATAAACTTTATAATAAATATTAACAAACTTTAAATATAAAACACACATATTCCGACTAACCTACAACGGCGACAACAGGTCCAGTGGTAGTGGCAGCCGGCGGTGGTGGGGTGGCAGCCGACGGTGGTGTTGTGTTTTTTTAAGAGAAAGAGAGATGGATTGTGGTGTTGTGTATTTTTTTTAAAAGAGAGAGAATGGAAAAATGAGATATGAAGATGGGTTTATAATGGACCCGAACAACTTTACTTTTCAACTTTCAATAATTCAACATTTGACCAAATTAACAATCACCATTAATGGTATTAAAAAGTTTCCATAATATGCGTATGCGCACAACTGTTATATGCGTGTGCAACTGTTATATGCGTTTGAAGCATTAATTGATTAAGAAATTCAGTTTTAAGCATTTGAGGCAAAAAGTTTTATATGTAGTATAGATATAAATAGTATAGATAGATATAGATAGATATTTCATTTGAACGAAGTTGAGAGTTGAGACCGAAATCATAAAGCTCAAGATTTAAAAAAATTGCTTTACTTGTTGTCTAAGTTGAGTAGAGAAAATAAATAAATTACTGTTCCCGTCAGCTTTCATAATCTGGTTATAGTAAGGGTGTGTTTGGTTTATAAAGGGGTTTGGATTTGGATTTGATGTAGGTTTTGGAGAGAGAAATTATATTTATTTAATAGATTTTATAATAATAAAATATTTAGAAATAAAAAAAAATATGTATTTATGTGAGAGGGAAAGAATAAAATGCAAAAGTAAGTAGAGAAAACCCACCAAGTTAGTATCATTTTTAATTTATGGGCCATCCATATGCTTTTAAATCAAAATCCATAAACCAAACAATTAAATTTGAGACTGAGTCTAAACTTGATGTGCAAAAGGAGACAACCAAACACACCTTCTACTACAGGATATTAGCAAACCAAGTATAGAACATAGCAACAAGTTTTACAATCTTCGTTTAAGTTTCCCTGCTATTACTTCGTCCTTTTCTAAAACACGTGGGCTTTCATTTAGGGCCCGTTTGGTTTGTAGGTGGGTTTAAGATTAGGATTTGAATTTGGATTTAAATTTGGCTTAGGATTTTGATTTAGATTTTAGGTATGAGAGATAAAATAATATTTAAAAATGTATCATATATTAAAATATGTATTAAAAATTATTTATATAAATTATGAGTGATAAAAATAAATAGATGAGGGAAAAAAACATTTGTCCTTACATGTGTCATAAAACTTTATGGACTCCTACTTTTCTACATCCCCAAATATTTAGGCTATTAACCTAAACCCGAGTTAAGATCAACATAGACCCATTATTTGTCATATATCCAATTAATCAATCTTAACCATTTATTTTTTCATCAAAAATAAAAAAAAACTACTTTCCATCTCTTTTTTAAAAATAAAATATCTTACAAACGGTAAATCATCACACGACAAAAAATACACCATCGCGACGAGTATTTTTTTATCTTTCAGTAGACGGGTGACACGATATACTTTCGAGGAACTTTTTTTCGATATTTTTTTCAGTCACGAATTACGAAAATCATATATGATTCGTATAACGAATCATATATGATTTCATAAAATCATATATGATTTCATGAAATCATATATGATTTCATAAAATCATAACACAAACATGTATACATTCAAATTTTTGAACAAAATGAATATCTTACGTTAATATTTCTAAAACATCGTTATTTTATTATTGCATGGGGGGGGGGGGGGGGGGGGGGGGGGGGGGGGGGGGGGGGGGGGGGGGGGGGGGGGGGGGGGAGGGGGGGGGGGGGGGGGGGGGGGGGGGGGGGGGGGGGGGGGGGGGGGGGGGGGGGGGGGGGGGGGGGGGGGGGGGGACGTTAGTCCTTTATATACTAGTATCTATTTTTCTCTAGATCTGACCAGTCCAAACGACCCTCTATATCAAATTTTCACAGACTCGGGTTGCTAAAGAGATTTTATGCGAAACAAACGTTCGGACCAACTTTTTAGTTTTAACCGAGACCTGAAATCTCAACAGAAAATGACCAAAATGCCTTACGGGAATTTCCCTGCTGGAACTTATTAATATTTTTTAATAAAACGCAGAAATTTTGAACTTTGGTTTTGACCCGCTATCATGCTATTTTAAGACTAAACAAACCTCGTGGCAAAGTAATAATTCATTGCCGAACAACTTTTATGGTTTCGCCGGAAGGCTATAACGGACATCGCAAAGTACTCAATAATCGGACGTTTTCAATCTGCAGAGCTTATAAATTTTTTATACACATATTTTTATACACGTTTATTCTACATGATTTTAATCCACGGTTTTATAACACACATTTTAATAGACACGTTTTACACACACATTTTTTATCCACAGATTTTTATACACATTTTTAATCTAACGTTTTAAAAAAAATGCATAAAAATGTTCCACTGTAAAAACGTGTATAAAAATGTATGTATAAAATCGTGGATAAAAGCATGTAGAAAAACGTGTATAAAAACGTGTGTATAAAACGTGTGTATAAAACGTGTATAAAAATATGTGTATAAAAATATGTGTATAAAACGTGTCTATAAAAATGTGTGTATAAAACCGTGGATAAAATCATGTAGAAAAACGTGTGGTATAAAAAGTGTGTATAAAAAAAGGGGGGGGGGGGGGGGGGTGGGGGGGGGGGGGGGGGGGGGGAAACGTGTATAAAAAATGTAAATAAAACAGTGTCTATAAAAATGTGTGTATAAAACCGTGGATAAAATCATGTAGAAAAACTTGTATAAAAATATGTGTATAAAAAAGTAATAAGCTTGCAGATTTAAAAACGTCCGATTTGAGTACTGTCGAGTCCGTTATAGCCTTCCGGCGAAACATGAAAGTTGTTCGAATGACATTTTTACTTTTGCACGAGTTGTTAGGTCTTAAAATCGCATGATAGCTGGGTCAAAACCGAAAGTCAAATTTCTGCGTTTCTTTTCTATTTTTTATTTGTGCGGATTTATTTTTTCGGTCTCATGTTTAATAGTTTATTTTTTTTATATGGGCTTATGTGCTGGGCCTCATGTCGCGGGTATTTTTTTTATTTGAATAAATCAGTACTTTTGTAAAAAAAAAATTCCTATTTTGGCTCGAGGAATTTTTTATATTACCTAATTTTTTTTTTAAAGTTAAATGGGCCGGCCCAAATTGGGAGCCCAAAGGGCCGGTCACTGTAGCAAACACAAAAGAAACGGCGTCGTTTCTTATGGGCTTATGTGTTGGGCCTCATGTCGCGGGTATTTGTTTTATCTGAATAAATCAGTACTTTTGTAAAAAAAAAATTCCCTTTTTTGGCTCGAGGAATTTTTTATATTACCTAATTTAAAAAAAAATAAATAAATAAAATAAATGGGCCGGCACAAATTGAGAGCCCAAAGGGCCGGTCACTGTAGCAAGCACAAAAGAGACGACGTCGTTTCTTTTGTGCTTTATAAGTATAATTAATTTAAAAGAGAAAGAGACCCAAAGCAAATACAAAGCCAAAGCTAAACAATGATCCCAACTGAAACGAACAAACTAAAACCAAAGATACTTTTTACACCTATTTGACTTTCAACTATTTATTCAGAGTAAATTGCTTAAATCGTTCTTAAAGTTTGGCCAAATTGCATGTTTCGCCTCAAACGTTACGAAAGTGCAAGGATCGTCCATGTGGGAAACCTTTGGTGCAAGTATCGTCCCTGTGGGGAAACCTTTGAGCAAACTTTTGGTGCAAATATCGTCCCTGCAGGGACGATACTTGCACCAAATGTTTCCCACAGGGACGATCCTTGCACTTTCGTAACGTTTGGAACGAAACATGCAATTTGACCAAACTTTAAGGACGATTTATGCAATTTACTCATTTATTAATTTGTATAAGTATTAACTATTTTACTAACAAGATTTCAAATCCATATAAAATGTTAGAATTCATATTATCATGTAAAATTTTGTTTTAACCCCGTCATAACACGCAGGTAATTTTCAAGAATTTGTTATTTAGCAACATGTTCATAACTGAAAAACTACTAAATATTCTACTTTATACAAATGTTGTTATATTGTTGGCGATCAAAGACGATGCGGGTATAAGACTGAGTGTTATGGTCATCAAACCCTCTCACCTTCGCGTCAACGTCGCATCAACATTCAACGCACTTTCAAACCCACACACAAAGAAAGAAAAAAAAAAAGCATACAAATATTCTACTTTATACAAGCATACCCCACAAAGGCACAAACACATAAAAAATGGGGAACACTTTGGTAAAAAATGGGGAACACTTTGGTGGTGAAACGACTGCAAAATCTCGTCCTTGGCATGCGGTCAGGAACAAGTTTTATGATGGCGCGCGTGAAAAGTGGAGGCGGTGGTGCCCATAGTGAGTAGTCTAAGAACGGGAATCGTTCAAGAGGGAGAAAACAAACCTTCATGGCACATATTAGCTATGCTTCATGAATCATGAGTAACGACTCAACAAAATCTTGCATTGTTTCTCAGCATATACTCCTGTCAATCTAGCTGCTACAGACATGATAACCACACATAACTTCCACGAAACAATCCAGAGCATCCCCGTTATACTTCAAGATTCAGTTAAACATGTTGCTGATTAATTTCGAATCACTCGAAATTCATGCAATACTTAGAAATCATGCCAAAAAAGCATGCATTCAACACATGTATTACAATCAAAACTCTTATCTCTTCAAAATTAGCTTAAAATTCGCAAGAGAATGGATACCGATATCCTACCATCATAATGACCAAAAAAAACTCCTCTAAACAACCCCAAAAAAGCTTCAAATTCAAAATCCTTTATTCTCAAAATTATAACCCCTAAAATTTCACCAAAAAAACATAAATTATAAAAACCTTTTCTTCACGCCTCATCTTCTTCCTTTTCAACCAATATCTTCTTGCACGCTTCATAACACATGAACGAAATCCCAGCAGCAGGAACAATCTTTATACAACTCGGTCCTAAGCCTCTATACAACCCTTGAACGCCTTCTTTTTCAAGGATGGTTAGGAGTGCATGTAACATGTTATCATAAACTCTGCCATTAATAGCACCAGCTTGCATGTGTTTTCGAGCTACTTCAAGCGGGAAAGGTTGCACGGCTTGAAAATGCACCGCCGCAGACCCCATTAGTAAAGTTGCAATGTACCGATGTCCATCGTTTTTCAAGATTTCCTTGTAGGAATTTGCGTAATGTGTCGTATGCAAAATAATTTCAGCAGCGTATGGGATTACACCAATTAGAGATGGAGTTAGACCTCGAAATAGTTTCCTCCAGGACCCACTTCTCTAATGATTTATGACAATTGCGTCCACAAGATCTTGAACACGCACCCTCTGAAAAAAATCGTTGCATATGCTTTATATTAACTACATATAAAAGCATTTACCTTTACTTTTGAAATACTAAATTCTTAAAAAGAAGTAAAATAAATGGACTAAATTACCCTCCTTAATACCCCAACTTTAAAATCAGAATCAAAATTAAAGTAAAACACGGAACTTACATTACAAGTGTTCAAATTTTGTGTCAGCTTAAAACATAGAAACTTCAAACTTAACAAATATCACAATAACTATGGTCCGCAAACAAAATCCGTTCCTATCACCGTAAACTCCGTCTAGATTGTGAAAAAGATGAAGATCCATTTTTGCAGCATGTTTCTAAAAGAGTCAAACACGTATAGGTACAAGATGGCAAGTTGACCATAGGTCCTTGGTTAGACCAATAGATCCGCAAACAATTCTGTCAATTTTTAAAATACATTAATAAATATTACATGTAAAATATACCAATGGCAATAACATAATCAATATAAACTGAATCTCTGAATAAAACAGTCTAGGATAATCGTGAAAAAAAAATACTTTCCGAACATTAACCCGGTTGGACCCATGTAGCTAAAAAAAATTATCTAGCCAATTTCACCTATATAACTTATTATTTATCTAGCCCGTTTTGATGATACACAACGAAGATATACCCTATATAGGGAACCAGTCGAAATATGACCTCTAAACTGTCATAGTAATTTGTCAAATCGACAAGCTGAACATATGTTAGAAAATAAAAAAATTCACCTATCTGTTAAGTACTCAAGATAACTTAATTACCATACAAAGTTTCCAAACACATAATCGTTTTTGGACCCAAATCAATGTCATTAAACAATTGTAAAACTATGTAATTATATAAACAATAATGATGAATATACATGCTTTGACTGTTTGAAATGAAGGTAACTTTTGCAGCTTTTTCAAGGGACAGATGCGAGTGAGTATTAAACTAGAAGTTAAACACTACTAATGAACCTATGCACTATTTCAAATTACTATGTCTAATGGATCTATAAACATATTGCATATTCTAAATTATTAAAAATGAGAGTCAACCTACTGCAGCAGTCATCCGCGTTTTGATTAACTCGAGAGGTATAATGTGCATAAGGTAGAGAGCTTAATTCCAGCACAAAGCCACCAGCAAATAGCGACTCCGGCACGCGCAGTTTCGCTTGTTCTCTCCAGGTTAGGAGCCAAATTTTTCTTCACCGTATCATAAGCAAATAACTGGACAATCAGAAACGGTGTTCAAATCATTGATATATCAGAGGGTCCACTCAAGGACCATAACAAAACAAAATATATCAAATATCCCAAAAACAAAAGATTGTCGGGAAGTATCAACTTCGATAACATATCTGTGTATAAAACATAAACTCATTAACAGTAATGATGTGGCTTAGAGACTATTCTTTAACTTATTAAAAAGTTGCCTGTTTTATTAGATTAGATGGTAACTGGTCCACTATTTGTTTCTATACAAGTGAATATAATCCCTATTCCTATATAGTGCTTTCACTAGGTTTAGTTTTATTGTTTCCCTAGCAATCACATCCTCTAATTCATATCCTGTATTAAGAAAGGGTGGACGCGTATAGAAGATATGGATTAAAGGAAAACGTTACGTAAAGCAGAAAGATAAAATTATTAATAACGTGAAAATGACATCAACAGGCATTCACATATGAGACGCAGCACCCCGTTTTACCACTCAAAAGTCAAAATTGGCATTGAACATATATGTATAAAGGGCCCAATATATCATATTACCTATAACAAAGATGGCAACCACTCACGACCACGCACCCCACCTTTTAACCACTTAAAAGTTAGAAATTTGACATCAAAAACATTAATGTTTCGCCTTAAATACCTCGGATAGCTCCCGGATTTAAAAATTAACAGGTAGATATCATTGTGCTTATTGAGCAAGTGAGCTAAGATGCGGAATCCACAATAATTAGTGAACGTAATGATTGGTTTTAAATTTATCTGAGGACAAAACCTAAATGTCAAATGCCAACTTAACTTTGAATAGTAGTAAGTGCAGAGGTCAAAAGAACTTTCCTTAATATATTTAATAATGTCGAAATATCTGTTTTCAATATCAAATAAGCAAAAATAAAGATGTTAAACACCTAGTTTTGGATTTTGAATGATATTTTTTACTAAAAGAACGATAGACATGTAAAGACTTTACTGCATGTATGTGACATAACAAGAAAGATATAAGCACGATTAATTGGGAAAAAAACACCGAGCAATATCTTTCAACCTAAAAACAGCAAACCCAATTTAAAATCAATAAAAAAACCCGAGCCAATATCTTCTACTCAAATCATAGAAAACAAGATTAAACGCCAAACACATGAATTTATGCCCGATTGCAAGTCATATATACCAAATTCTGAAGCATAAATGTTAACACGTACCTCGATTGCCTTGCTAGGTGCAACAACGAATAACATTGACCAAATTAAACCCCTAAAAAGCCCTGTCCAGCCGTTCCGTCTTCATAATATCTTGAAAGACCTCCTTTGAAGACGTTGCCCACAACTCCCAACCATCAAATGAGTCCATTATTCCCTCGGCAAATGAGCACAAAAGTCCTTGAAACCGCACCTCGCTATCTACCCCCACTTAATCAACGTCTCAACGACGGATTTCCAACATTAATTTCAAATACAACCCACCTTTTTTTCATCTTCTTTAACCCGCCAACTATACTCCTCAATACTTCCTCAAATCTTGTACCCCAACAACCCGAAAATTTGATTCGGGTGTCGAAACAAATCAAGACGAATAAGGAAGCTTTATCAACCGGTTTTTCGCTACCCTCATTAGTGTGCCTTCGAATTAGGGGATACCCCACCAAAACCGCCTTTAACCCAATTTGCCCTAGCACTGGCGAAAAACCCGTCCGGGGGATTGTGACAAGTTTCATCTTTAGGACTACCAAAGAAACGCCGATTTCCATAATTTGGAAATAATGTATCCCATTATTCTCAATCATCTTCTTGTTATCCATTAAATTATCTATTTAATCAACAGCTAACATCTCTAGATCCAGCATACATTAAAAATTTAAATAAATACAATAAGATAAATTTTTGAGAAAAATAAAATCTTTAATAAGAGGTATTAATACAAATACAATCTTTTTTATACCCATTACTACAATTAAATTCAAACCCTATTAAATGATTAATACATAATAATAACAAAATAAAATATACCCATAAAAAAAAAAGTTACTTTTTTTGGATTAAAATTAAAGCAAATTGATATAAACGATTTAAAGGATTCTTTAATCAAAAAATAAGATAAATAAACAAAATTAGCAAATGGGTAGTTGCTCTAGAAATCAACATTATAACAAATAAATACATCCATATAAAAAAATTACTTTTTGAGTAAAATTAAAGCAATTGAAAAAAACTAAGAAAAAAAATATTCTTTAAAAAGGGTTTTTTATTAGAAATAAGATAAAATACACAAAAATCACAAATGGGTAGTTTACTCTAAATATCAAATATTGATATAAAAACAATTGAAAAAAGAAAAAAAAAAATTTGAAAACAAAAATCAGATATAAACAACAAAAATTAGCAAATGGTATTACCAAATATTAACGTTTTAACAAATTAAAATACAACCATAAAAAAGAGTAAAAAAAGCACAAATTGACGATAAAACCTATGATAAAAATGCAACCTTTTAAATAAATTTTAATAAAAAAAGTAAAAAAATTATACCTTTTGGTGGGATTATTTGATGAATAAAAAGAAGATGAATTAATCTCTGGTTTTATTTAGTAACAATGTTCATCACTTATTCATGTGTGTTTTTTTGAGTGTTTGTGTTTCTCTCGTCTAGAATCTTTGAGGTAGGATAGAGAAAGTGATGTGAAGAGTTTGGTTTGGTACTTTGGTTATAGTTTGGTGGAAGATTTACAGTGTTTATAAATTGACACTATTATAAAGTAACAATTTTAGCCCATGTTTTATTAGGATTTTAACCTTTGGTCAAATTTGTCATAAAAGTTGAGAACATGGTTCTAAAAGGCGCGCTATAACGGCGTTATAGCGACGCTATAGCGTGAGACGTGGCATTCATGTTACGAAACAGGCCAATGCGTCGTCTCTAGGCGTGACGTGCAATAAAGTGCGATAAAGCGTGATAAAGCGTTTAATTATATGTTTGTTTTCGTTTACACCAATTTTTGAGAATAATGTATGTGAAGGTCATAGTCATTCACTTATTGAAATAAATTATAACTCGTTTAATTATATGTTTGTTTTCGTTTATACCAATTTTTACTAAATTAATGCTCCAAAGCTATATAAAATATAAATAAGGAAAATAACATTTAATTGATCCAAGATAAACGAATGGAAATTTTAACGATTATACCTTTAACTTAAGTGTATATTTATATTATTAAAAGTACTTTAGACTGATTAAACTGAAATTCCGTGACTGGTTTTTTTTAATATATTAGTGTCAGGTTCATTCTTGCCGTTTGATAATTATCGAAATTAATTTTGACAGAAATTGGTGTAAACGAAGATAAATACATAGTCTTGTGGCCTATAAGTTAATTTCAAAAAGTAGGTGGCATATATGAGAAGAACTTAAATGCTGGGTGGCCTCCCAATATATTATCCCTAAATTTTGACATGAAAGAAAATAAATGACTTTGATTTGAGTCGAAATCAAATGAGTTTAGTTGGTAAAAAGGTTGGTTTGCCTAAACGGGGGCGACAGTGCGTGTTTGGGTTCACTTCAACAGCTCGTTTAAGTTTAATCTGATATGCATGTTTATAATAAGTAGTTTGGGGAATCGACGCGTTAGACTTATTTAGGTAACCAAAAATTGTTAATGGGTTACATGTGTTAAACATGTCCATCATGGTCGGGTAGGTATCATATTGATTTGGTTAGTTGAACTTGACTTGGTTTTGTTTTATGATGAGTTTTAACTTAGAGTGTAGGGTGTGGTGACGAGAAACCCTCGCCACGAGGCTCGCCACCACACCATTGCCTCTCGCCACGAGCAAAAAACCGGGCCTTTCGCCACGGCTGCGACGAAGGAAAATGACAAAAATATAAACGTTTAAATGTTTTTGAGCCGTTATGATTTTATAATAATTTTTTTTTTAATTATACCCTCTTTATACTATAAATACCACTTCTTTCAACCTAAATTTCACATTTATTCTCAAACAAAAATTATATCATATACCTTGTTAAGATTTTTAAATGTCTTGTTCACTTCCACATACCGATTCTGAAGTCGAAGCTTTGGTTCAAAAACTAATTGACGAAGATAACGGTCGTCAAAACGCGATTCTGGATTTAGCCTTGCAATTTGAAAATTCATACACAGCTAAAGACGATCTTAGAAAAGCTTACGAGAAATGTAATGACATTTCACAAGATAGCCGTGCTTTGATCAACAGTTTTTTAAAAGAAGGTGCTGATAAAGATTACGAGCTGAATCTTTCTATGTATGGAAATGCGGCAAAACTTGAAAAACTTAAGGATGCTAAGTTAGCTTGGCTATTGGATAAATACTACCACCGCTCACAAGAAAGTGTAGGTTGTTCATCATCACATGCTAAATTATATCTTACTGAGAAAGAGCTATATCAACTACATCTAGATGAAGAAGCTTTAAGAGAAACAATAGAAGAACAAGAAATGGATACAAAAGCACGGGAGGATAAGATTAGGCAAAAACAAGATGATGATGATGATGATGAATTCTTTATGGAGTTTGGGGTGATGAGAATTGATTCAGATTACGAGTCATCAGATTAATATTGTAATTTTCAAATTCCGTATAGTATTTTTAAATTCTGTATTTTAAATTTTCAAATAGTTAGTGGTGGGACCCAAGTGAAGAGGTGAAGGTGTGTTATGAGTGAAGGGGTATTTTTGAGTGGGAGTGAAAAGCTGATGTGGCAGCCTGTGGGGCCCGTTTTGTTTTGTGGCTTAAGCCACCATACCCTACCCTCTGAGAGAACCTTTTGCATTATTGATTCAACATGATAAGACAATTCTGTGAGCTTCAAATTTGCACATAACTTGCATTCTTGCACAAACAACAAGAAATGATATCAAACACTTAACGTAAACTAGGTTACCCTTCTAGGTTCTTACTTGAAACAAAAAAGGTATCCGA
>BQNB010047145.1:0-25012 GCA_026074375.1 Tanacetum coccineum | reverse complement strand
GAAAATAAGATGAAATCACTTACAATTGTTGTTATAGATTGATGATTAGTTGATGATCTTGTAGATTAGATGCTCCAATAGCCAATTAGAGTTATGTATGATTGAGGGTTGTAGTGTTTCAGTTATTTACTCATGATCTGTGACACACGGATCCACCTAAATAACGCACAGATCTCCCTATGGTAGATCTATGGTCTGCAAGTGTCCAAAAATACGAACAGAGTTGATTTTTGAGCAAATTGAGATATGGTGTTGTGTTTTTGGCAATTGAAGTATGTTATATATATACTATTAAGAGTATGTGATATAATTTTCAGAGTCGACGTTCAAGTTTTGAACAAATCGTGCAACTTGTCGTGAATTTCCTGATGGAATTTCACTGTAGTCGATCCTACTAGGAGTGTGTTATCTTTTAGCATAAGTTGGACCATTACTAATAACACAATCATTTGTGAACATTTAGATTCAACAAAACATGGTCAACACAAGTGTGAGTTGCAATTTGTTGATTGTTCTTTTCATCCTTTTTAATCGATTTCGTAATTTTCAAGTATTGACCATACATGTAGATTTTGAAAATATCTATGGTCATTTTATTGATATCTTCTTAATCTAATAAAATTCTAATCTCGATTATGTTTACGATCGAAAGTTTTGTAATTGGAACTTGTAATGAGAATTAACATCTTTTGAATAATGATTAATTACTTCATTAAATTTCCTCTTACAGTTATTTTT
The DNA here is from genome assembly GCA_026074375.1 of Tanacetum coccineum. Lineage (NCBI taxonomy): Eukaryota > Viridiplantae > Streptophyta > Magnoliopsida > Asterales > Asteraceae > Tanacetum > Tanacetum coccineum. Next base: position 24,274 of record BQNB010047145.1, on the reverse strand, counting down.
GAGATGAAGAAGAATCACTATCAATGATAAGTTCCATCATTCCTAATCCTAATCTTAAATAATTAAATACTTCACGTTTTAAAGGCTTAGTAAATATATCGGCTATATTATCTTCGGATGCAACTTTCTCGATAGAGATATTGCCCTTTTGGACATTATCGCATAGAAAGTGGTGGCGTATTTCTATATGTTTAGTTCTAGAGTGTTGTACGGGGTTTTTGCTTAAGTTGATAGCGCCTTTATTGTCGCACATAATCAGAATGTCGTCGAGGCATATGCCATAATCGATGAGAGCTTATTTCATCCATAGTACTTGTTGACATGCCTTTTCGGCGGAGACATATTCGGCTTCGGTCGTGGAGATAGCAAGGGCCATTTTTTTTTGAGAACCAAGATGTTAAACAACATCCCATGAACATACAAACGCCACTAGTGCTTTTGCGATCAACGTGGTCGGAGTTGGCATAAACTACAGTTTCTATTTCGGTTCCTTTCGGATACCATAATCCTAAGTGACTAGATCCTCTAATATACCTAAATATACGCTTTACGGCTTCTAAATGGGTAGTCTTAGGATTCTCTTATAAACTAGCACATAAGCAAACACTAAACATAATATCGGGCCTACTTGTAGTTAAATAAAGTAAACTACCAATCATACCTCTTGACATCAGAGTCTTGGTTGACATCGGAGTCTTGGTTGGTTTGGAATCTTCCAATCTAAACTTCTTTAACATCTCCTTGATGTACTTGGATTGATTGAAAAATATTCCGTCTTCCATTTGTTTGATTTGAAGACCCAAGAAGACGTTCAACTCGCCCATCATACTCATCTCAAACTTGTCGTGCATGATTTTCGCAAAATCAACACACAAGTTTTGACTCGTGGAACCAAATATAATGTCGTCGACATATATTTAAACAATTATAAGGTGTGACTTTGATTTCTTAGTAAAAAGTTTGTTATTGACCATTCCCATTGAGTACTCGTGTTTTATCAAAAATGATTTTAGTCTATCATACCAAGCTTTAGGAGCTTGCTTAAGACCATATAAAGCCTTCTTAAGTTTATAAACATAGTTTGGTTTTTGAAAATCAATGAACCCCGGAGGTTGAGCAACATAAACCTCTTCGTTTATAAAACCGTTTAGAAAATCACCTTTTACGTCCATTTGATATAATTTAAAATCATTTGCACAAGCAATAGTAAGAAGTATTCTAATTGACTATAGCCTAGCTACTGGAGCATATGTTTCATCGTAATATGTACCTTCTTGTTGATTATAACCTTGTGCTACCAATCTAGCCTTGTTTCTAGATACAATACCATTTTCATCTAAATTGTTTCTAAAGACCCATTTTGTTCCTATGACGGATTGACTTATAGGTAAAGGGACTAATTCCCAAACATCATTAGCTATAAATTGATTTAGTTCTTCTTACATAGCTACAACCCAACTTTCATCTTTTAATGCTTCATTGACATTTTGGGGTTCTATTGTAGGTATAAAACAAAAGAAATTACTATGATTTTGTGCTTGAGATCTTAAGGTTCTTTGATTAAGATTTCCTATGACTTGATCTAGTGGATGATTTTTGGACTCCTTAATGTTAACGATTTCTTCAATTTCTATCGACTCATCTTCTTCATTATTAGTATTTACTACTTTGGTTTTCTTTCTAATGGCTTCTTCTTCACCAACATCATCGTCAACCAATGGTGATAAATTGGTAGGAGGAAGGATTCATTTGAGTCAATGAGTGATTCTTTGACTTTCATTGTGTGTTTATTTAATACCACATAAGCTTTGCTATTTTGAGAATATCCTAGAAAAACACCTTCATATGACTTTGGGTCAAACTTAGTTAGATGGTCTTTAGTATTCAAGATGAAGCACTTGCTTCCAAATACTTTAAAATATTCCAAAGAAGGTTTCCTACCTCTAAATATTTCATAAGGAGTTTTTCTTAGTATTGGTCGAATTAATATTCTATTTAATATATAAGTTGACGTATCAACGGCATTACACCAAAACTTTTGTGGAATGGATTGTTCGTTAAGCATGGTCCTAGACATCTCTTATAAGGTCCTATTCTTTCTTTCTACTACCCCATTTTATTGTGGAGTACGTGGAGCTGAGAAGTTATGAGTAATGCCTAGTGCATCACAATAAGCACTGAATTGTACTTCATTATCAAATTCTCGACAATGATCCATTCTAATGGCTATTATAGAACTACCTAGTTGGTTTTGAATTTTCTTCCTTAATATTTCAAATTTCTCAGAGGCTTCATTTTTAGTCTTTAGAAATCTAGTCCATGTATACCTAGAATAATCATCCACTACAACTAAGGTGTATAAATTACCTCCATAGATTTTAATTGCCGATGGACCAAATAAGTCCATATGTAATAGTTCTAAACATCTTTTAGTGGAAACCATATTTTTAGCCTTTATGGATTGTATGAGCTTGCTTCCTAAATTTTAACAAGATCACAAAAATGTTTACAATATTTTTTGTTTAGGTAAGTTTCTAACTAATTTTCGAGACAAAACATTGAATTAAACGCATATTTGTGTGACCAAGTCTTCTATGCCATAAGGTAGAGTTATCCACTACCGTGGCGAGACATAATTTGTCTTGAGACTTATTTCCTAATTTCATTATGTACAAACCATTTTTCCTAATCCCGTTATAATTTTACCATCTTTAATTATTTCACTACCATCTTCGGTGAATAATACTTGACACTTATTGTCACAAATTTGACCGACACTAAGTAAATTGAATGCTAAGTTATCTACGTGTTCTACATTAGATATAGTGAGAGAGTCATTAGAGATCGTACCTTTGCCTATGATCTTTCCTTTTAAGTTACTTCCAAAAACAACATTACCTCCGTCGTATGCTTTGTAGGTAGAGAATAAACTCTTGTTACCGGTCATATGTTTGGAGCAACCACTATCTTTGATCCACTCATCCAGTTCCAAGCATGTTCTCAAGCATACCTATTTCAACAAAAACAAATTCAAGTGTTTGGTCCCCAATATCTTATGGGTCCGAAAATGTTAGTGTTGTACATCCCTTGCATTTGTTGCAATTGATTGGGATATTGAAATGGGATACAATTTCCCATTTGTACAAAGCCTTGATTTTGTTGGTTGTTCCAATCATAGATAGTATTTTGATGATTGGTTTCTATAGTTTCTCTAGTATTGAGCGTGTGTTTATTGGGTTGAGAAGAAATGTTTCTCCTAGGTGGAGGTGTTTTCGATCTAGACTCAGTTTTGACATAACCTATACCGCTTTTGAGTAATGGTTTTAAAGACAGTTTCTTTGACTTTTTAATGTTATTATGTATTAGTTTCCTCCTAGTAATAACAAAATCCGATCTAGAAGAAAAAGGTGGACTACAAATGTGTTATGTCCCTTTTTGGTCATCCTTGTGACTCACAGGTCTAGGTACGGTGGATCCGTGCCCCTTAATGGTGGATCTGTCCGTCACTTTTTCAGCGGACAATCCAACAAAACTCATTGTTTTATTTTCGCTTGTTGACGCTTTATCGCTATCAAATGTTGGACCTATTTTGCAACTAGGTGACTTTTGATTGTTTAGCATTTCTTTTAGTGAATTAGCACTTTTATCAAATTTAACAAATTTAACTTGAGTTTCTTTAAGTTTGACGTTTTCCAATTTAAGTTCAACACACGACTTACACGCCATTTCAATTTCTTTACTTCTCTCAAGTTTCTTAATTTTCTTGTTTAATTCTAAAATTTCTTTTTCTAAAAGATCTCTTATAGTTTTTAAAATTTTATTCTTGTTAATGATTTTTAAGCTAATTTCACATAAGCTATCGTATTCAATTTGCAAATTATCAATTATTAGAGAAGATGATTATCACTATGGAAGAAGAGTTAAGAGGATACCCTTCATTTAAAACTATTAAGGACATGAGACAATGTTTCGGTCGTTGGTTTTGTCTTCGGCGTCATTCTCGCTATCGCTCTAAGAACCTCCAATGAAAGCCTTTTGATCTTTGTTGCGAGATATTTTTGGACAATCGCCAATGAGATGGCTTGGATCACCGCATCTAAAACATTTTCGGCCACTCTTTCCTTTCTTCTCATCTCTTTGTCAGAATGAATTTCCTTTTTCTCTTGGTTGCCGAACAAATTTACCCTTTCTTCTAAATAACTTTTTAAAGTTCCTTACGCCATAGCATTTCTTCGTCATCGCTTCCGGATGTCAAAGTTTCATCATCACTAGACTCTTTCTTAGCTTTCAAGGTGATGGACTTAATTCGTTCCTTTTTGCCTTTATAAATTTCAGAATCTTTTTCCATGACAACTTCATGTACTTTTAAATTGCCGATATGCTCGTCTAGAGCTAGTGATGACAAATCTTTCGATTCTTCAATCGCTGTGACCTTTGCTCTCCATTTAGGATGTAGAGCCCTAAGAAACTTCCTAACATAGTTCTTGCTTGAGAAACCTTCATCAAGAGCTTTAAGACTAGTAATAGAAGTGTTAAATCTAGCAAAACCGCTATCAATAGATTCTTCTTCAACGATTGTAAATGGTTCATATTGTTGAACAAGAATATCAAATTTATTATCCTTTACTAAGCTATTACCTTGATGTGTGATTAACAACGATTGCCAAATATCTTTAGCCATTTTACACATAAAAATTCTTTCGTATTCCTTTTTAGGTAAAGCATTGTAAAGAACCATTTTAGCTTCATTATTTTTAGCAAGTTTCTTTTTAAGATCATCGGATTGTTCTTCAAAAGGAACAACCTCTAAAATTTGGGTAACTTCGTTTTTGGCAAGCGGTGGAAAATCACCATTCAAGATAATATGCCAAAGATCTAAATCTTTTGCTTTCACATAAGTTTCAAATCTATTTTTCCAATAAATAAAATGATCACTTTCAAAAAGAGGTGGTCTTTGCATAGATTGCCCTTCTAGATATTTATCTGAATCCATAGATCGATTCAAGCTTTAATGTACAATATACGTTAAAGATCTTGGGTGACCTTGGCTTCTGATACCAATTGTGGAAACTAGAAGGGGGGTTGAATAGTTTTTACCGTTTTAAAATTAAAACTTAGATTGTCGACTTATGTGAATTCAAGAGATATACACAAGTGTATATGATAGCGATGCAATAAGTAAATAAACAAACTACTAAATGTAAGCAAGTAAAGATAAAAGAGATCAAACCGATGACACAATGAGTTATAGTTGTTCGGCTATGAAGCACCTCTTCTCCCTACTCCACTCCCCAATTACCCAACTTGAGAGTTATCTTCACTATGTCAACAAGCTCCCTTTAGACAGAGAAAACCGTACACGTCGCTTACACTTTTTTCGGTACTAAGCTAAATACCGAGTTCTACTTCGAGATAGAACCAATATAACACGCTATGTATTTTGAGGCCTAAATACAAACATATCATACACATGTGATACACACAACACATAACACAAGATATACAAGATGAATGATTATCACAAACGTGATGGCACAACTAAACTATTAACACTTAAAGCTTAACGTCTTCTTGAGTGTTCTTCACTAGAGAGTGGAATGAGTTGATCACTTGTAATGGATTATGTAACAAGTATAATGATCAAAGAATATATAAAAGATAAAATATATGTGAGAAAAATAGTTGTCAAGAGTTTTATAAAATGAAAGAATGAGGTTGGTATTTATAGGCAACACTTTTGAATTTAACATATATCCCTGGGGAAACAAGACGTGCAACCCAGATATCCTATCTCTTGGTTCGTCTAAGTTTTTGATGGATCCCTAGGTGGATCTGGGGCAAAATTTTGTCATTTTGTGATTAACCCCAAATATATATAAAATATTGTTTTGTACTTATTAAAACTAGTTTAATGGATTCTTCTAGAAGAAAATATTTCTTATCACCAATAAGGAAAGATTTTTTAGATTTGGGAAGATTTGGAAAGATTGGTTCCAATTATGGTTAATCCTATTTTGTCTTACATGATTAATATAAATAGCTTATAATTAATCATGTGTTAGCTTAAATCATTTGATTAGAAAAGATTAATGCAAATGATAATATTTTTCTTTGATCATTAACTATGTTTAATAATGTCATATTCATACCTTAAGTGATTTGTCGGCGTCAAGTAAACTTTCGACTAAATAACATGTTTACGTAAAATTTTACGTAGTATGACATTATATTTGTTATTATCAAAACATGCATATCATTAAATATAAATATCATTTTTGCGCGAATATTTGTATTAACAGAATCCTTCCGGTTGAGAAACATAGACCACTTCGCGTAGCTTACCATTCAAGAAAGCCGTTTTGATATCCATCTGATAGATTGTCATGTTCTTAGTGGAAGCATTAGCAATGAAGATATGAATGGCTACTATTCTAGCAACAGGTGGAAATGATTCCTCGAAGTCTATTCCCTTCACTTGCCGGTATCCTTTAGCAACTAATCTAGCATTGTTTTTGAGTACACTGCCACACTTGTGTTTCTTGACGTTGAAGATCCACTTTAATTTGATCAACATTACAAGATCTGGACAGGGTAATAATTTCCATACTTGTACTCTCTCGAATTCATGTATTTCTTCTTGCATTGCATCAATCCAGAAGGGTTCGAGCATTGCTTCTTTATAAGTCTTTGGTTCAACTAAAGTGAGAAAGGCATCGAAATAACACCACATAGCATCAGTTTGAAGTTACTTTTTGGTGGAGATTAAGCGAGAAGGATCTCCTATCACATTTGCTAATTGATTTATTATTAGTCATTTTCAAGAAGTTCAAATGGAGTTTGGGATGGCCGCACATTAGATGGTGATCATTGAGAAGTTGAGTCTTCATGAAGACTTTCATGAAGTGGATCATCATTAAAGTGTGGTGTTTTTGGGTATTCTTCAACACCTTGAGATATAATTAGAGATTTTTCTTGTTCTTGTGTTGATGGGATACTTGTTGCTGTGCATCTTGGTCAATTGAAGTTAACACATGTGAATCAGCTATATTAATTGCTCTTGGAGTAGCAGCTACTTGAACTGGAGAATTAGCACTCAGTGGAGGATTGAAGTATTCATCATCCACATGTTAGAACAAACGATCCTAATCATTTCTGGTTAGTGGAATACAAGGTTGTTAAGGAACAGGGTATGGTACGAGTCCTGAGCTGGATGTTCCAGGAGTCATTGCTCAGCAACCAATGCTGTCAGCTCATCGAACGTTACATGAATGGTTTCCATGATTTTCTGGGTTCTTTTATTATAGATTCTAAAAGCTTTCTTTGCGGGAGCGTAACCAACAAAAATACCAATATCGGCCTTTGCGTTTAGCTTACCCAAATCTTCACTGTCATGGGTCGGATAACATAGTGAACCAAAGACATGAAGAAACAATAAATCTGACTTCTTTTCGTGCATCAGGGCATATGGAGTTTTGTTGTATCGGAGACGGATCAAGGAATGTTTTTGCGTATAACAAGCTATATTGATTACTTCGGCCCACATAATTAATGGAGCTTTTGAAAATATCAACATTATACGAGCAGCTTCCACAAGAGTTTGGTTTCGTCTTTCGACAACACCGTTCTATTGAGGTGTGTGAGCAACAGATGTTTGATGCGAGATGCCGACATTTTCATAAAATTCTCGAAGGGTCTGATTAACAAATTTAGTTTCGTTATCTGTTCTAACATTACGGACTATGGCATTCAAACAAACTTGAATATTTTTGATTCATTTGATGATAGCGTCAGGAGCTTCATCCTTTGATCTTATAAATTTGACCCAAGTAAATCGTGAGTAATCATCAACAATCACCAAGATATACTTTTTCCTATTAATGCTCTTCACACGCATCGAGCCACAAAGATCCATATGTAGAAGATAGAGTTTCTCTTGGTTAATGTCTCCAGCCTTAGGTTGATGAGAGGATTTCTTGCTTTTTCCTAATGCACATGCTGAACACAGATGATCTTTCTTAAATTTAAGCTTTAGAATGCCTCGTGCAAGACCGTATTTGGCTAGCTTATTTAGTGTACCAAAGTTGAGATGAGATAATCGACGGTGCCATAACCAGCTCATAGTCTTTGAAGCTTTTAATGGTAGATAGATCAGAGAGGTCTTTAGCATGTCATCAAGAGAAATTGTGTACAAGTTTGTCTCTGGATCCTGAAAGTAGATCAACACCGTCATAATTCCAAATAAAGCAAGTGTTATTTCAAAAAGCAACTTCAAGATCCGAGTCACAGAATTGACCAACTGAACACAAGTTATGTCCGAGGCCCTCAACATAATATACCCTTGAGATAGTTACATTCCCCATCTGATAATCACCATAACCTATAATTTTTGCAATATGGTCATTTATGAATCTAACAGTTCTCAGAAATTTACTAACGAAGTTCATGAGCTAAGAGTGGTTCCCTGTCATATGTTTAGAGCATCCAGAGTTTAGATACAAGAGAATAATCTGGATAACCTGTCATTGAAAAGAGAAGAAGAAGATGGAACATCTGTAGCATTGAATCCCCAAGAATGATTAGGTTTTGAGTTGTTAGCAAACCTAGATTATATAATCTTAGTTTTTTTATTCGAACCAACATATTTTACTAGTTTTGGTCTCCTGCTATAGACTTTAAGACCTGGTTTTTGTGTTTCTACTGAATGAAAAGTGGTTTCCCTAAGGGGCACTACTTTAGTGGAAGTGAACCTAGTTAAAGGGCATGAGTTACCAACTAAAGTGAAAAGTTTTCCTGTTTATTTCCACTTATATCCTATTTCAGTAAACACTTTACCTGTAAGTTTCCAAATATTATGATGTTGGCTTTGCTTAGCAGACTTAGATTTAGAGCGCACATTCACATCATTACAATTTCAAGGGAAACAACTTCTTGATTGCATCAAACATTCATTGTTTACATTTACACAAATTAATTCAGAATTCGCATTTAACATAGTATGCTTAACATTTGCGTCACAAATAAGGTCTTTAACATGATTCTTTTTATTAGAATTTAAATTAACTCTCCTAAGTTGGGCTTCTACTTTATTCTTCATGTTGCTACTTGGTGTTTGCGAGATCTTATCATTCTTTTTATTGCCTGTAGGCTGTGATCTGCAAGCACTAGTAGAACTCTTTAATCCTGTAGAAGGCAACATAGGTGTGTTAGAATCTGGTGTTTTAGATGACTCTACCTATTTATGGATGTTGCTTGAGGATTTAAGATGTTCAGAAAACCTAACTTTCTTGATTTTGTTCATTGGTATGACAACAACTAATTTCTCACTAGGTTTTGTTAAACTAGGGCATGTCTTAGAAACATAGACTAACAATTCCTGAACGTGTTTTGTAAACCGAAAAGCAGAGTCTAAGAGAGGTTCACTAGGATTCTATTTTTAAGTAGCGTATTAGGGGTACATGTCTTACCTAAACATGTTTATGAGCATGCCACTAGTAGTTTAGTATTACAAAAATCCAACGCCACATTTTGTTCGTGCTTCTGCTTCAAAAGGAAAAATTCACAATTGATGCAACTTGATTAAGTGAAAACTACTTTTCGCATTTGATTCTAAGTAAGCTACTTTTCACTGTGAGACTCATTCAAATATCACTTTTTTTAAAAACTTTTTTACCTTAAACATATATATGAATTTTAGATTTTTAACATATTCATGTACACATGATAGGTGAGGCATCAATAAAGTGATGGAACGACTAGGAGAGAATGAGATCTTCTGCATATATGAACGAATTACCAAACGAGTGGACAAAAAATCATTTTCTATAGTTTGCAAGAAATTCTTAAGAGTTGCATGTTTTCACCTTCGGTCGTTACACACTAAGTCTCCAGATCTACTATTTGATATACTAACTGTATCTCCGAAAATGTTCACATTTGAATGTCATTCCCAAATATCGAATAACCACATGAAACTGATAGCTCAGTCATGCCCAAATATCGAGCATCTAGATCTTTCTAAATGGTGTTACCTTGATCATGAGATGGATAAGTTGGAGTTAGATGATGTTGGCTTAGTTGCAATCGCGAATGCTTGCGGTCATTTGGTTGACGTGAATTTAGCTGGGAGGTTGCACTTCAAGGAAATAGGTATTGGTTCCCTTGTAAGATCATGCAAGAATTTAAGAAAATTAGATTTGACAAATTGCATAAATGTCACTGACAAATCATTAAAATTGATTGGAGAAGCAACTCGTTTAGAATTTTTATCTTTGCGAGGTTGTTATATGATTAGTGATTTGGGTTTGGAGTATTTGGCTAATGGGAAATTGATGCATTGTTTGGGGACAGTCTATCTAGATAATTGTAATAGGATAACGGATAATGGTATTCTCCATTTGAAGAAATTGGCAAGTCTAAGAACCCTGGATTTGTCTAACTGTGGGGCTAATATCACAGACTATGGGGTTGTGGCCCTATGTGAGCTCCCAAATCTTGAGATATTAGATTTATAAGTTTCTTGATAATATAACTGACATATCATTGCTTGAAATTGGTCGCAAGTGTTTGAAGATGAGGGAGTTAAGTTTGATCGGTTGTAACAGAATTACCAGTGTTGGTTTGGAGTCTTTTTATGGTCATCAAACATTATCGTGGCTTACATTAGTCTCATCTTACAAATTCTCTTTGGAAGATGTCAAGCCAATTCTTATGTCCTGCCCAAATCTCAGGTTTCTAGCTTCAACTCAGTAGGAGTCCGACGCCAAAGGAATATAATGAATACATTGATACTAATACCCATCGCTGTCACATATATTGGGCATGGCCTTCAGCTCATTCACTTCATGCTGCTCCTGTAATAGTCTTCTTTTTATTATTATTATGTATAGAATAGAAAATGAGGCATCCTCGCTCTCGATTTGGTTTCAAACCGGAAAAGAAGAAGAAGAGACTTGTGGTTTACTTTTGTTTAGTTATTATGATTTTGAAGCAGCCTTGTGGATTACTTTTGTTTAGACTTGTCATATATGTTCCACATTTGCATTCTTTTTTTCCTGCACACAAACCTTAACTAATGCAGTAACAAAATATATTTATTCAACCTGACACAGAGACAACTAATTAAGTTAACAATTCGACAAATCTAATCAAGCTACTCGATCTTTTAGTCGTGGTATATAAGGCTGAAGGTTATGGAGAAGATTGGTTCGGTCGGTCGTCCTAGGTGTACACCGGGAGACGCGTCTCATGCCATGACGAACCAAAAACAAAACGCGTTCTTCACAGACTTTTCAATTTATTCGGTCTCACACACGACCGAGTAAATTGAAAGAACTGAAATGAAAAAGTGTTTGGTCCTACATAAAAAAAGTGTGTTTATATATTAAAATAAATAATAATAACCCTCCTTTATTCACTATATAAAACCTCACATTTTCTCGAACGCGTTAGCGAAATATAAAACGCAGTACGGCCATGCCTTTACGTTGGAACCGTGTTGGAGAATTCTGAAAAATTGTTCTGTTCGGACACAAATTGAGATGCTTTTATTTAACCTTATTAATAATTAATTTTAGTTTAAGTTTTAAATTTTTATTGTAATGTTTTTTAAATGTATTTGAATTATAAATGTAATGTTATTTTAATTATTAATAAAATTTTAATTTTAAAAAAAATGTTCGGTCGCCGGTGCGGTCACCATTACGGGTGTTTGGTTTGTGTTTGGTCTAGGAGAGAGAAAGCTGAGTTGGCGGTCGCCTGTGCGGTCGCCATAACACTTAGCCTAACACAACATATCACATTAAAAGAACTTTCTGTTAGTGGAAAATTTGGTTGAGTAGAACCACCCGATTCCACCGATATGATCGAGGTATTGCATGCCAATGCCATACATGGATAACTGGAGCATGTTCGATCGAAACTTTAAACTTCTTTTCTTTTGATTAGTTTTAAGCAATCAGTTCATAGTTTTGGTAGTTGGTGAATTAATATTAACCTTAACCACTTCCATTAACTTTTTATTCGCTTTAGATAATCCAACATTGATCACACAGCCTCGTCTTCATAATGAAATAACAAATATACTTGGTATCCTTTTGTCTTCTTTTAAATTAACGAAATGAAGATCCAAGACCCAAGAGACCATTTTGTTTTCTTTAATGAACCGAACCTGTAAGTCTCACCAAAGGAAGATGAAGTTGTTAAGGCTTCAAGATCTTTTATAGATCTAAGGTAGGTTTTATGTGTTGGTTTCTATAAACGAAACTAAGAAACAAATTTGTTTGTTCTTTCTGTTTATGTTTTGTAGGTGGTCTTTTATGATCTTTTCTGGAAATACAAAGGCCACTTATGTTTGGGCTGGACTAAGGTCAGTGGATTGGGCCAACACTAAAGGTTAATAGTAAAATTCGTACGGATACGTTTTACTTCTCTAACGAGTATATATATAATATAACAAGCAAACATATTCGCGCGTTGCTGCGGGCGTTAATTTTTCGCGCGTTGTTGCGGGGCGTTAATTTTTTTTTTTTTTTTTTCGCGCTTTTTTTATGTTTAATAGTGTAAGTTTATTTTTTTATGTTTAATAGTGTAAGTTTATTTTTTTCTGCGCGTTACCGCGGGGCGTTAATTTTCGCGCGTTGTTGCGTGTCATTACATTCTTTGTTTTTTTCCTTTAATTTTGTGGCGAGTTTTATTTATCGGTCTCATAATATAATAGTGCGGGTTTACCTTTTTCATATTGTGTTTATATTTTTTTTTATGGTCCTTACGCGATAGTTGATTCCTTTTTTTTTCCTTTAATTTTGTGCGAGTTTATTTTGTTGGTCTCATATTTAATAGTGCGGGTTTACTTTTTCAGTATCGTGTTTAGTAGTTTTTTTATGGTTTTACGCGTTGTTGTGTGGCGTTAAAATTTTATTTATTTATTTATTTTTTTTTATTTTTTTTGCGAATTTATTTTTTTGGTCTCATGGTGTAAAATGACATTGTTTAAGTCAATTCGAAAATGTTACCGCGGGTATTTTTTTATCTGAATGCGTCGGTACTTTTGTAACATTTTTTTCCTCCCTATTTTGTGCCAACAAATTAAAAAATAAAAAAAACTAATTGGGCCGGTCTAATTTTTTGGGCTAAATTTTTTAGGCTTCTTTTTGGCTCGGCACTGTAGCTACAATGCTTAAAATGAATAGTAAGTCAACAGATCTCAAATGATAATATACAAGCATAAGAACCCGCGCGTTGCGGCGGGGCTAATTTTTTCTCGAATTTTTTTATTGTCGAATATATATTTTGATAGTTGTTTTGGCCCGCGCGTTGCGCCGGAGCTTATTTTGTCTATTTTTCAAAGACGTATTGTCGTAATTATGTAGCCGATAATTTTTTTAAACATTACGTTTCGGGCCCCTGTCGTTTATTATCATTTTGTGCGAGTTTTGATATATTCCACTATATTTATAAAAAAAACCAGGGGTTTGGTTTAATTTATGTTAGACGTATGGTCGGATTGTGCGCCAATTGCTTACCGATTTAGAAGAGGTTGAGGAAGTTAATAAGCAGCTTGATCAAATGTATACATATACTTAATGTACTTTTATATCTAGCGTTACAAATTGTGATTTTTAAAGTTTCTGGTATGTGCTTAATCACACATACCTTTTACCTTTAAAAACGAGCTAAAATAACCAAAAACGGACTCAAAATGCCAAATATATGCTTGTTTTGCTAATTGTGTTGTGCAGAAATGAATATCTCACAAAAAGACGAAAAACCAAGCAAAAAGCGACAAAACCGGACACGAGATGGAAAAGTGTGTGAAGACGAAGCCAAATCAAAGTCAAGTCAACTCCGAGAAGAAAAAAAGCAAAGAAAAATATAACTTGAGGGGTCAAAAATGCCAAACCCCTAAGTTATATTATTATATAAACCACAGGGGCTGATTATGCCAATTTGGGAAACTTCATTTATAAAAGAAAGAAAGGGGAAAAAGAGAATGAAAAGAAGAAAGATGTGGAGGGGCTTTTCTTGTACACAAAACCAAACATTCCCTAATCAGCTTCAACCTCTCTCTGTCACAACCAAACTTGTATAAAATTTTCTCCCGCAATACCAAAAACCAGCCCGCATCCTGGATTTTGCTCCATACTTCTCCTGCAAAAATCACTCAACAATCCTACCAAGCATTTCATCCACCCTACTTCCCCCCCAGCTTTATAAAGTCCATGTTGGCAATCCCTCTCCATTCCCAAAGCACTTCGATGGCTGAGATTGTCTCCAAAGAAGCTCAAAAGAAATCAAAGGCTGGGATTTGCTCTAGATTCACCTCACACAACTAGCACACTTGTTTTTATCTCTAAAAAGAAGCACAAGCTGCAAGTCCAAGACTTCGGCTATAAATAGAGCTTTTTGTAAGCCTTTGAGGCACCTTAGTTCTTATTTTTATCCTAGTTTTTAAGTTTTAATACATAAATTAGCTTTTTTTAGTTATTACAGCTTTTTTTTCCAGCTTTGATAAAACACTTTCAAAATTAATGCAAGTTTGAAGTTTTTAAATCAATATCAGTGTTAAGTTACTTAATCTTATTGTTTTGTATTCACAAATCACTCTCAAATATACCACAGCTTATGTTATGGATGATAAGCCAGTTCTGGATGGGCTTATGGACTCTCACTAACTTGTTTTCCTCAAGTTAGAGCTTGTAGATTCTTGATTTAGCCCTGTTTTGAGCAAGGGGTGTTGTAAGTCTCTTTTCTTTTCTTACTTTACTTATCTATTGCAGAACTGCTAGTTTATTTAATTACAAAACTGTTGGTTTAATTAAGACTGCTCTAGACAATTCATGCTTATTTAAGTGCTTATTATTGATTAATAATTGCATATAGTTGTTTACTTTGTTATTTGATAATCTGTTTTTAATAAAAATAATTTTTGGAAATGTTAAAGGCTATTTTGAACAAGCAGTACTAACTTACTGCTAGTTGATTTTAGGAACAGTACTAACTTTAGCCTAGCAGTACTAACTCAAAGTTAGTACTGGTAGTTCATTTTAGTTAGTACTGTTAATCCATTTCTTCTTATTAGCTTATTGTCTCTACTTATTTAAGATTAGATTAGCTTTTTAGAGTATATTAAACCCATTTTCCTTTACTTTCGCTTTAGGGGTGGAGTAAGCTTATTTAAGAGTATTTTCGTTTTCAAATATTTTAAGAGTTTTTCAGTTTTAGTTTAAGTTTTTTTCAACTTATTTATCATTTTAGTTGCTTATTCCATTACTAAGTGCTTATTAAGGTTTGTGTGAACTCTGTTTGCTTTTAGTTAATTACCTGTTTTAGCTTATTTGCTTATTTCTTGCTTCATTGAACTAACAGTACTAACCTTAAGCTACCAGTACTAACTTATAACTAGCAGTATTAACTCCAAGTTAGTACTGTTAGTTAATACTGGTAGTACTGTTGTTAGTACTGTTGAGTTTCTCCTGCTTTGCTTAGTATAATTGCTTTTTGATTTTGCTTATTTAGAGTTAGCTTAGCTCATTTGATTTGCCTTAAGCTTATTTGAGCCTCTTTATGTCTTAGTGTAAAAGTTAAGTGTTTTTACCATTTCTAGCTTTTATTCCAGCTTATTTTCTTTGCTTATTTTTATGTGCATTTGCTTATTAGTTTTAGCATCAAATCATTCCTTGTCATATTCAAACACCAATCATCAATCGTCTTTCGATTTTCCATCTCTAGCCTCGTTGGGACATAACGACCCGGGAACACTCTATACTGCTTCCGGTTTCTTTGATTTTGTGGGTCTTGATCCTTGTTATATATTTATATATGTTTATGTTTATTTATATATAATAAGGTGTAAGATCTCGCGAGTCAAATTTTGGCGCCGCTGCCGGGGAGGTTGAAAAAGAATATCGTTACGTTTGACAATTTGTGTTTAAATCTGTGAATATTTTCTTCTACAAAAATATAAAAAGTACAAAAATATTTTTCAGTTTCTTTTATTAGTATAATTATCATCTAAAAACAAAAGAAAAACCAAAAATATAAAAACATTTTCCATAAAAAGAAATAAAATTCACAAATTGGTAAAAATACCAAAATATAATATTCTCAATTGAGGTATTATCATAATAACTTCCGGTGAACTTGTTGGTTCCCAACTCGAACAAAAGATTTAAAACTTGCCATTTGTGTCTCTTACAACGTACGGCTCACCTTGAAAAGTTAAACAAACTAAAAAGTGGGTATAAGGAGGGTTGTTCCTAGGAACTACGACCCGAAAGGAGAAATAAGCTTCGCGCTATTCCTACTCCTCCGCTCACCTGTGCGTTTATCTTTTTGAGAGTTACCGTGAAGTAAGTAGATTATTTGGTAGAAGTTGTCTTATCTCATTGTCCGGTAAAATACATTGTGAATAAATCATTAAAAAACCAAAAAAATTAGTTTAATTTTATTTTTATTTCTATTTTGTGCATGCGCACTCGTTTTCAAGCCCGTAAACATCGACAACAGCAAGTCCAACAAACTTCTGTTGGACCACCAAACCTTGAGAAACCAAATAACAATCCTCCCATAGTTACGATGGCCGATAATCGTACTATGGCGCAATTACTCGAAGCACCCACCGAGGGTTACGAGGATGCGATCGTTGTTCCCAAAATTATCGCAAACAACTTTGAGATCAAGCATGGTCTACTTAATCTTGTTCAAAACGGCCCAAGCGCTTATAGTTTTTCAAACCTATCGCCTACCAGCTAGAGCTACACAGTCGACTGAGTAGTATTATGAGAAGTCCAAATAGCATGCATGAACATATACATCAGCATTCACATACGCAATTATAGGCATATATCATTGTCCAAATAGCATGCATGAACATATACATCAGCATTCACATACGCAATTACAACTGCAAAGGGGAGGGACACATGTCTAAACAATGCACTAAACCTAAAAGGAAACGGGATGATTCTTGGTTTAAGGATCAAGTCAAATGAAAGCACTAAAAGGAGTGATTAGCCAAGAAAAAGAAGTGAAGACATATGAGTGAAGGATCTAGATGTCTACATGTAGTTTAAGACAACTTTTAACTTGATTATGTGTATATTCTTAACAACTTGTGTGGTGATTATCTGATGTATTCGGAAAGACTTATGTGTTGGTTATCTTTAGGTATTTGTTTGCTATGATGGTTTAAACCTTTACTTGTTTTAGTTATGTTACTTATTGATGACATGACTTAATAAGTTAATACATTTTATATGAATTAAATGATCTTATACAAACTCAATAGGGCCTTGTCGTAAATAACCACCAAAAACATGAAATACTCTTAAAAAAAAATTCTTAGTAAAAATCATTTTTCTGTGAAAAATGGAAGCCAACAAGAGGCCGGCCCCTTAATTCATAACGGGCGGCCCCCTTATCTTTAAGGGGACCGCCCCCTAATTAAAGGGACCGCCCTAGTGAATCACGGGTAAAACATATCTTCCTACTTTTTGTGACCATCTTTACATAGTCTCATCTCACTATATTTGCCCAAAAATGCTCAAACACAAATTGGAACAACCTAAACTATAGTTTTAAATTTCATTCCTTTTTCAATCCACTCTCCTTCCATAATCCCTATCCAAATGATCATCACCAAACACATCATCCCACCAAATCATAACACTAACCACTATCAACATCCATGACATCCACTAGAGCTTCCATTTCCAAAGCCTCCAAGAGACCAAAAATCAACATCATTCCACCAAAACAATTGTTTGTGGATTTTAACCCATGATGACACAAAAACTCCATTACCCACACTTCAACTACATCACCTAGTGCTCCTAATGCACCCTCCAAAAGACAATCTAACCAAAACTGGCATTCCTCAATACCCCTTTTATTGACTACATCCCTACATCACCAACCTCATCAACATCACTTTCACCCAATGGTTACTTAAACCCACCAACATCTCCACCATCCAAAGGTTACCTCCAACCACCGGCACCTCCAACTCAAGAAAATCATCAATGGACATCACTCTACCCTTATCGCCATTACCCCCCACTTGATAGTCCAATTTGAGACTCTCATCACCTTCACCAACCTATTGTTGGTCACCCATTCTTGGAACGTCTTGAGTACAAGGGAGATTCATGCTTGTGTGCAGCATAACGTACTCTCATATTTGGATTGAGAGATGAACTTCAATATATGTTTTCATATATTGAACACATGCTCTCACAACCGCCAACAACCATCATTCCACCACCTCTACCATCTTCACCAAACTAAACATACTCTATGTTTGTCTTCTCAAATAATTGTCCATCTAACATTTTGCAAGCAAGTCCTATAGAGCTTTATTAGTTTTAGGACTTTTTGTAGTTTAAAATTTTCATGTATGTTAGCATGTTATCTATTTTCCTTATGTAAGTCATAGTGAGGTTCACAGCTAACACTATTTTACCCTCAAATAGGATAAATATTGTGGATGCATTACTATCTAGTATGCATATTTTTTCCTTCTTTTCTACAATGTTTAGAAATATTTGTATTGTTCTAACTCGTTTTTGTAGCCAAGAAACCATAGCTCGATTCCTTGTGCCCTCGAACGAGGGGGAGCACACATCAAGGGGGAGCAATTATTTCGTCGATCTAACAACAATTCCTCGACGATGACCTTTTGATTCTACCAAACAGGGGGAGAAAATGACATTAAACTCAAATCATAAAATACTTGTTTAAAAATAATTTTACATTTAATGAGTTTAAATTTTGTAATCATCAAAAAGGGGGAGATTGTTGACAAAATATAATGCCTAAAAACATTATTAATATTTTTCACGTCTTTACGTTTTGATAATCACAAAATATAAAAACGTTCAATGTAAAATTAAACGTAAACAAGTAATTAGTAGTAAATTTTTATTTCAATAATTATATCACTTAAAGGTATGAATAAATAAATGCTTAATGCATTTTATGATCAAAAATTTTTTTTATTCAACCTCAAACTTTTATAAATTATTGTAAACATTTTTATAAACATTACAAAACATTTTCTACAATTAAAAGAAATGTTTTATTCGAAATAAACATTTTAAAATTTAAATTTTCGGACCTAAAACGGCTAGAAAAGTTCCAGAAAATTCTCCCTACACAAAAGACAAACTGGGGAGGCCCTAGTCTAGGGCGGCCCCCTTAAATACACGGGCATCCCCCTTAAATGCACGGACATCCCCCAGTTTGTCCTATAAATACTGGACTTTTCCCCACTATTTTCTTACCTTTTCCACTCATTCTTTCTGCCCATAACAGCCCACATATCCTCTCTAAAATCCTTTGATCATTTAATCATAAAGCTTTGTTTCCAAGTGATCTAAGCTCAATTCCTCAAGTGAAAGAGAATAATACTTCCATCATCAAGTAAAGAAGTACTACACCTTTTTGTGTTGTTTCAATGTTATTGCATTCATATCATAACTTGTAAATCTTTTGTAAATCTTGTAAAGTTATGTAGTTGCTAGATCTTGGCGATCTTTGTAAGTATAGTTAGATTGTGGTGATCTTACAATAGCAGATAGTAGTGATATAAGTAGTGTTGTAAGAAGTCTTGAAGTTGTGAAAAAGTCGTGAACAATTCATGAAGTTGTGTTGTGATAGATTGGTTCTAGCTAATATTAGAACTCAAACATATTAGCTTTGTGTCTAACCGTGTAAGCAACGTTGTGTACGGTTTTCTCTGCCATAAGGGAGCTTGTTGACATAGTGAAGAAAACTCTTGAGTTAGGTACTGGGGAGTAGAGTAGGGCAAAGAGGTGCTTTGTTGCCGAACCACTATAAATCCTCCGCGTTAGATGGTTTGAATTGTTTACTCGTATCACTTGTCTTGCATTACATTCCTCCTACTATCTATAAATTATTTAGATAGGTATTTTGTCACGTACTGGAATTCACATACAGTCGAATCTAGAATTTTTACAAACACTTTAAAACCTTAAATTAAAAAGCAGTAAACTATTCAACCCCCCTTCTATTTTCCACATATTTAATCATGTATTACTCTTTAGATTGCTTCTCCTAGTATTGTCGCTTTGTCACACTTGTGATGATCTATGTAATTAGTTTCCTAAATCATGAACGAATCCACAAAACCCAGCCGTCATTCATATTCCGTTAAGGCAACGCACAAGAAGGGTGAGTTACTGTTGTCCAATGTGTGAGTGTTCTTTATGAATAGTTCAAGTTTTTAAATGTATATTTTGCTGACTAAACCAAAAACAACCATTTAAACGGGGACGGTGGTACCCGTTCGGATCGTATTACGTGGTAAGTAGGGTGTCAACCACTAAGAAGCGAGTAAATCAATCAATTTAATTAATATCTTGGGTTATCTAATCTATGTTAATTCTACTCTAATCTAAACCTATGTTTAAACCTATGTCACTCTAAATCCTAATTCTAATGGAAAAGGCGGGTTTTTAGCCTGAGACTGGCATGGTTTGGTTGGTGACTACAATCAATTCAAAACACTGTTATCCATGCAAGCTAATTAACAAAGGAATAAAAGCAGTCGAACCTTAAAGAAGAAAACTGTATTAACCCATCATAAATCCGATAGAACGTTGGTTTGTTTATTAAGTGCAATGATTTCCTTCTCTACGGATGACATATCATTCTATAAGACGTAGGGGTTTACATCATCCTAAGACCGGGAGGGGGCGGAGACACATTATTCTGTCACAACTACACCATCCGCATGAAAAGCTTCCTAATTTGCTGATTATAATCTCTCTTAGGGATTAAAGCAATGGGAATCATGTTAAACCCAAGCTCATATAGAACTTACACACCTTACCGCTTAATGGAAATCTAACCCTAGTATCCCCGCTGATGGCAATTATACAAAGGAATCACAACAATAGTTTGTTGAATATCAATGTACATACCTGCAAGTCCACTACGACAATAAACCATCATCAAAAATGCAAATACTAGTAAAGCCGCCCGAAGCGTATCCTAGACACCTACTTAAAAGACAATAGAACAGTAACTATTATTCTAGATGTATAATTACTATAAGGGAGAGCTATCCACGGGGGGGGGAGGGCGGGGGCGGAAACCGCTTATTCCACATACTAGAACCATTGAATAAAAGGGTTCGCATACAAAAGCCGTAAACAAGTATAAAATGATAAATAATAAACAAGCACTCAACGATAAATCAAGAAAACTGATATAAACAAATACCAAGACGATAAATCATCATAATAATGTGGCTAAACCCAAAGTTACTAAGCCAGGCCCCAAGGAAAACGTCATAATAAATACAAGAGCAATTTTATTAAGCCAAAGGTAAACTAACCGAGTTAACGAATGATACCAAAAACTGAACGATTACTAAAGTATATGGAATTACACGTTGTCTTCTATGGAATTGAATACGTTGTCCAACCTCTTCTGCTCTTTTTCTCCTCTGAAAATTGACTTTTGTGGTTTAGGTATCGAGAATATGATTTAGCACACTTAAAACTTATTTTTGAGTTTTCTATTTATAAGGTCTGAAAGTCAGTTCGATACGGCGTATCTAATGGGTTGGATACAGCGTATTGGGGATTTCTTAGAGTAGGGACCATGTTTGATATCTTACAGAATATTATATTGATTCCATATCTTGAATACGGCGTATTGAGTCCTCTGGATACGGTGTGTTAGTCTTTAATCTTCTGTGGTCTTTGGTGAGTGCAGGCACGGATACGCCGTATCTTCTTGATGGATACGGCGTATTGGTCTTCAGAATAGTAATCTTTAAAATATCTTCATTTAAGCTCCAGAATGCGCGCCTTTTGCTGTTTTTCACCAATTACTCCATAATTACTTCAATTCTTAAATATAAACGATTAAGTAACAGTTCTTTGCAATAACTATACAAAATGGGTAAATATCGTGGGATAAATGATGCTATAAAATAGACGTTATTTGATGTCATCAAATATCCCCCCACTTGAATCCTACTTGTCCTCAAGTAGCCTTTAGAAGTTTACAAAAATGTATCCCTAAGGATATTTTCTGTTAAAGCATTTATTCAATCTATTACAAGTACACAACCAAACACCTCACGAAGTAGGAAGATGAAAACACTCAACTAATCTATGTGGTAACATGTAACTAATTCGCTCAATTGCTCGGTCATGACGAGTATTCTATCATAAGCTTGGCAAGGATACACATCTCCACCACTAAAGCCAAGGAGTAACAAGTTTATAAAGGTAAATATGGGTTTTTTGTATGGAAAGGCTTACGGTTGATCATTCTACAATCTTTCACCAGAAGTACCACTCCAACAAGGCAGCTAAAGCACACATACACACCCGGAACGCCGGGATAGACAATGTGGTTTGATCACATCCCCATTCGAATTTAACCAACGGTTAAGATAAAGAATGATATAGGGTAGGAACCTTCTAACTTTCACCAAAAGTCATAAACCAACGAGGTACAAGACATGCATAGATGGCCGAAATGCCAGAATAGACATGCATGTTCGTATGACTCCTCATTCGCGTAAAACCAGAGGCTAATCATTAGGTGAGAGGGAAGTAAATTGTTGTTAAATAAAAATCAAGAAACAAATAGATTAAGACTTAAGATACAAGTTGCTAGACACTTATTTCCCGACCGTTACCATGATAAAGACACAACTATTTACAATGTCTTGATCATAGATCAAAAACAACAACCTAAGTTGGTGTTCCCGTAACGATCAACTTCCCAAAACTTTTACATACTTTACAAGGCAAGTGGCGATATCTTCCACTTTGTACAATATTCTACATCGTTGATATTTTTAGACGTATCAACGAATAATCGATCCTTTGTGTAATTCCTTTGGTAATGCTTTTTGCGAAACGATTATCTTCAAACTTTCTTTCTCTTTTGTTGTAATTTTTCTCATTTTTTCCAATTTTTTTTCAATGATACTTCAAATCTTGGTGTAGTTTCACCATCTTTACAATCATAATAATTTTGAATAATTCCTTTGGTAGTTTCTTCGTTCTTCAGATTCACCAATAATTGTGATGGTAGTAAAATCACATGAGCTTTGACTACTAATATACATTCCCATTTGCAATGTGCAAATTATTAACCGCACCAAAGATAGAAAATGACACAAGACTCGGGAAATACAAACTTTACACTTTAAGTAACTAGCAACTGTAAATTAAACTTAATCTAACAGGGTAGGTTAAGGTGTAAGGGTGTAATGAAACAAATAGTTGGTGTAAATTCCTAAAGGACTGGCTCTACGGGTTGTTCTAGTGGATCATCACTCATGATAGTGGAAAAGAGTTTAACAGGAGGTTAACTAACTGGTGTAGTTAGTTAATAAGCAACATGTATAGGCGATTTGCGTATAATCCTAAGCCAAGCCAAGCCAATAAATCCATAATACTCATTATTGTGGTCTTGAGTGATATACCAAGCCAAGTTCTAAAGTCCACTACATCACCGGCACACTCATATTTTGTGGAATTTGGGTAAACATTTGGAAACGAAAAGGTTAAATCCTTACCATATCTAACAAGGGTTATTGTGTGCGGGTTATGTAACATGTAATTTCACAAAAGTATGCTTGATTTTTTTTAAATTTGAGCATAATTTAAGCCTTTTATTGTGAAAATTAGGACAAGTAAACATTCTAATTCCATCCTCCCACTTGAATTATACAATGTCCTCGTTGTATATATAAAACATTAAATACTGGAATTTAAAAAGAATTAGAATGAGAAACTCCCTTGATATTTTCTTGGTAGATTCTCTAAGTTGCGTTTATGAGCAAGATTTCGTGTTGGACAGTCGTCTTAAGGTTTCAAGACTCCAACACTTCAAGATTTCTAGATTTGTAAATTCTCCACCAATATTCGTCGATATTTCTTTCACGAGGTCCTGTGTAAAATATAGGAAAAACAGGTGCATTCCTATCTTGGCACCTATGGTTAATTTAAACTAAACTAAACAAACTAAATACGGGTCAGACTGTGGATACGGTGTATCAAATGAATGAATACAACATATTCATAGAACTAACAGTAATGTTTTTAAAGTGCATAAAAAGTAAAGACTGATAACGTCTAGATAATCAACACGCCGTATGGTATGGGACGGATACGCCGTATTGATGTCTGGGAAGACAGACTCGATAAGAAAATTAAATAACATTCCGGGTTGTCTCCCGGGAAGCACTTTTGTTTACAGCGAAGTCTTTAAGTTAGACATTTCTTCA
>BQNB010047144.1:16789-32702 GCA_026074375.1 Tanacetum coccineum | reverse complement strand
TTGGTCTTCTATTTCTATGGACTTCATTGAAGGTTTGCCTAGTTCCCAAGGCAAAACAGTCATTTTTGTGGTTGTAGACACACTCAGCAAATATGCTCATTTCATGGCATTGTACCATCCTTTTACTGCCAGTTGCTCAGGTTTTCATGGACAATGTCTTCAAGCTTCATGGATTGCCTCATTCTATAATCAGTAATAGAAATGAGGTTTTCTTAAGTAACTTATGGAAGTCATTGTTTAAAGTGCTCAAAGTCAATCTGCATATGTCTAATGCTTACCACCCTCAGTCAGATTGGGCAAACTGAAGTGGTAAACAGATGTTTGGAGTGCTACCTTAGGTGCATGACTGGGGACAAACCTAAGGAGTGGATGCAATGGTTATCTTTGGCTGAATATTGGTACAATATCAATTTTCATTCCTCTACTAACATCACACCTTTTGAGGCAGCCTATGGCCAACCACCACCTACTTATGTGCCTTATGAAAATGGAGATAGTCATGTGGAGTCTCTGTAGATAGGACATTACAAGCCAGAGAGCACACCATTCAACAACTCAAGTTTCATTTGCAAAGATCTCAAGACAGGATTTATCCAATAAACATAGAACTGATAGACAATTTGAAGTTGGAATGTGGGTTTATGTGAAGCTACAACCTCATAGGCAGGTGACTTTGAGGAAGAGTGCCTACAACAAGTTGTCTTCAAAATATTATGGCCCATTTCAGGTGGTTAAGAAAGTTGGACAAGTAGCTTATCAATTAGCTTTGCCTGTTACTAGTCAGATCCACAATGTTTTCCATGTTTCCCAATTGAAGAAATGTACTCATCCAGAAGCTAGTGGAGTTTTGCTGGCCGTTGATTCTGAAGTCCTTTTACTGAAAACTCCAGCACCTATTTTGGACAGAAGATTGGGCAAAGTAAGGAATTCACCAGTGATGTATGTTCTTGTGCAATGGACCGGTGAATCTGTTGAAGATGCTACATGGGAGATTTATGGCGATTTGATTGCTAGATTTCCTTCTTTTGATCAAGCTTTTTGAGGGCAAAAATCTTAAGGGGGAAGGATTGATATGAACAAGTCAACTGCGGTCAACCCTCATTCAAAATTCAGTTACAAGTCATTAGCATTTTGGCGGGAAAAGCCTAACTATAAATACCCATCCCTGTAATTCATTTCATTCATGTAATCTGTTGTAAACTCATTTCCTCTCTGTAATCGTCTGTAACAATCATTCAACTCCAATTCAATAACAAATTCCTTCATAGCATTTCTGTTTCGATTTCAATTCTTATTCTTCTTGGAATCCTAACTGCTTTGTGGGTCAAGCTTCATTTCTTTATTGATTTCTAGCTTGTTCATATCATATTGATCAAAAATTTGATGAAAAATTTGAGGAATTGAAACAGTTGATATTAGGAAGGGCTCCAACACAAACAGAAACTTCTAAACCACCTATAAAGACGAACGTTTATGTACCACCACCTCGTCTTAATGAGACAGCACGACGAACTTATGATGATCTTGGGTTTCCATTGCCTAAATTCCACGCTGAACCAAGCACTGCTATTGGGAAAAATCAGAGAAGTGATTTCATAGAGTTGGAAGACTCAAGCAAACCTGTCGTATTGTTTGGACGGGTCACGTGCATAACCCATGACCCTCTCCCATTTGTCACATAACATTCCACTCCCCTTAAAGAGATCCTTGACCTCACGGATCAAGCACAAAATCACGTCATATAGCATCCTTTTGTCACCGATCCCTGCCATCTTCAAATTATAGCTAGTAGATGACGCTCTCACCCAAACACTCCTAAACACCCACATTATACTTCCTACCTGATCCATATGACCTCCTACATTTTTCCTCCCTTCTTTCTTCCTTAATGGCCATCTCCAACCGTCATAGTAGCTAACAAGCTATTGAAATCCTTTTGAGGAAATACACTCATAGTAGCAAATGACGCACTCTCCCAACAAAACAATAGCTTTTTTTCCTAATTTTATCCCATCTTTTTTCCTCACTGGCCACTTCCAATCATCAAAGTTCAACTTCCTCTGCTTAAATTTGCAATTTCTACCGCTTGGTTTCTTCCTTTTCCGCCAATTCCACATGGCAAGCTCAACACTTAAGTACTTGCTAAACCTTCTTGGTCTCAACAAACTCAAACCAATAACATCATCAGGTCTATTAGTAGTATCCCCCACACAAACTTCTGTGTTACCCGACAACCTATCAATTTTAAGCAAAAAGTGATGAAGTGTTTGTTCCGTTACCTCATTCCCACATCCTAAACTTGCTCCTCTTTGTCTTTCAACCGAATCAAACTCATCAATATACACAACACCAGGGGCTTTCGACTTATATGTACTTGATCCACTAATAGACGAACTTTCTTGTGCCTCCTGTTTGCTATTAACTGGTTTCTCGATTTAAGGGTAATTTTCGCTACGCCTCAACATCATCCACAAACAGAGAGCAGAGCATCAAGCAATGAAAACTCATACCTACTCATGCTATCATTCTTAGCCCTCTCTGCTTTTTGAGAAGCCTTAACAGCTTCTTTTTCATTAACCTCTATAACATCACTCTTACTGCCATTCTTCTTCCCTCTATCCTTCACAAACTTTCCGGCCAATGGTTGATACGACGCCATATGATTTTTCTTTATTGTATCCAAAATTCTTTCCATACCTCTAGTAGCTCCTATTTCGGTGTGTAGACCATTAATTCCAATCTTACGCATACTTTCCTTGACATGTTGTAGAACATAAAACAACGGTTCAATTTTATTTAAAACCTTTTCTGATTCCATCTTGCCACAAGCATCCATTTGTATCTGACAGGTGTTAATTTGTATATGTAAAAGTCCCAAGATTTTGCCAATAAAAAGCCAAGAAAATGCCAAAAGATGGAAAAATATGTGCTTTTGTGTCTTTTTGTGCAGGATTGATAATCAAAGGCAAAGAGAGCAAAAACGAGCAAAAACCGACAAGAAACGGAAAAGTCAAGACAAAGAGTGAGAGTGGAAGCCAATTATTGAAGCCGGATCAAGCCAAATGAAGAAAAAGTCAAGGGGCTAAAAGTGTCATTTTTGAAAGACATTTTAAACTAATACTCGACAAAAGGAATGACAAGGGCTTGTTATGACATATCCCCATACTTTCAAACCTTACCCGCCCCTTTAACTGTTTAAAACAGTTTTACCCGCAAAACAAACCCAAGCACCCCAAATCCCTTTCCTGCTTCTCCCAACTACAAACCCACCAATCAAAGTCCTTCGCCACGTCAATTAAGTGACGTGGCAGCCTCTCATTGGCTCAGACACGTGGCAAGAAACATCCAACGGCTATAATTTCTTCAAATTGGATCCAACGGCTAAGAAAAGAATCAAGCTTCATCCTCTTCTCTTCTTCTTCAAGCCCCTATATATAGACAAGATAGGACAACTGTTTTGAGTTTTTTTAGTTTTAGTTTTGTAGTTAGTTAATTTTCAAATTTTCAGTTTTAAGCTTTTACTGTTCACGTTTTGTAAACATTTTGTTTCATTCAAAGTTTAAAGCATTTCATTACTTGTACTTTACCTATTTTAGCTTGTACTTTCAGTTTATAAGAAATAAAAATCAGTAGTGTTCTTAATTTTTTTTAAATCTCATGTAATAAGCTGATTTTACATAATAAGCTCTTAATAAGCTCATTGTAGCTTATACAAGTTAACAAGTTCATTTTAAGTCAAAATTAGTTTAAAAGTCAGTCAAATTACTTCATTTGTTCATTCAAATCAAATATGATGATTACTTGAGTTGATTCATTCAAAATTGGAAGCTTTTGGAAGAATAAGCTCAAAGAAGCTTATTGAGCTAAGTGCTCTTGGTCTAGAGGCTAGGAGCCATTAGGAAATTGATTTTTAAGGTCACTCACTCAACAGGAGTGGCCTAGTGTCTGAGATTACAAAACTTCAGGTTTCACTTTCTATTTTTCATTTTAGCATTTGAAGCTTATTCCAGATGCTTATTGTGAATTCAGTTGTGCTTATTCCTTATTAAAATTTGTTTAGTTGATCATTAGTTTTAGCTGTTGTTAATTTTCCATTACTAATTCTAGCTAAATAATCTTCTTGGTTGAAATTGTTCTTACTAGTGTAGAAAAACTTAGCTGAGTAACTAGTGTCTTTTAGAAAATAAGCCTTAGATTTTATTGATTAGATAGCTTTATTAGTTGAGTCTAAGACTGAGTAGATAAAAGGATTTAGCAGTTTTAGTTTTGAAATAGATTTCAAATAAAATTTAGTTAGGACAGAATTTGTTAAGTAGTGTTTGGTACAAAGTATTTTTGACTTTAAAAGTCAACAGGATATTGTCAAAATACTTCACATAGTTGAGATTATCAAAGTTTTCAAGTTTTAAAAAGGTTTTGAAAGTTAGATTGTAGATTTTCAAAATTTAAAGCTTAAAAAGCTATTGCCTGCACCAGGGCACTTTAAGTGTGAATAAAGAATTGTGAAATTTGATTCAAGATTCTTAAAGGACTAATGTTAGTTAAATTGTGTTTGTATATCCTTAGCAAGTAGTCTAGGTCAGGGATTTACCAAGTTGTTAAGCCTGCAACTAGTAGAGTTTGTGTGTTAACTTTGCACTAATAGTAGTTAGGACTGTTATTACTTCTGGTCTTGAGTAATATTTGAAGCAAAAAAACTTTCACTGAGTTTTTGCTTATTTCTCATTTTCTTTTAATCTTCATTAAAATCCAAATAGCTAGTCTTGATATAGAGTCACTACTTAGCTTAAATCCAAAAGTTCAGTTTCTCAGGTGCTTATTTGAGTAGTGTAGCATATTGAGATTTACTTAAGAAAAGTAGCTTATTCTGAACCATAATCTTTGAGAGTAAATTTCTTGTCGTTTTAGTTGTTCTTTTGCTTAATTCTAGCTAGAATCTAATTGTCCACATTATAAGCTTCATTTAGTTTCTTTTGGATTTGAATTCCATCCAGTAATAAGCTCAAAATTCTCATTTTATTGTAAGACAAATTTTTTTTAAGGAAAAGCCTAGTTACTGTGGCAGCATTCTTTTTGCTTATTTTTCAGCTTATTGAGTGAATGAAACTAGGAAGAGCTTTTGTTAAACTTGTGCACAATAAGCCTGTCTCCAACTAAGTAGTTTACATTTTAAGCTAAAATCCACATTTTAGATAAGCAGTAGTGATAAGCTAGGTTCAGGGACTATTTTTGCCAAACGGGTAAAAATTGTGTTTTTAAGGAAATTTTAAAATTACACCCGCCCGTCCTTTTTCTTTCAATTGTTCATCTTTAGTCCTTGTAGTTTCTAGTTACTTTTAATTCATTTTTAATTCTTTTTAGTTTTATTAAAAAGTAAAATTAGGTTTAGGATTTAATAATTGCAATTAGTTTTTACTAGTTTTATAAAAATTAGGGCTTTTGGT
The DNA here is from genome assembly GCA_026074375.1 of Tanacetum coccineum. NCBI lineage: Eukaryota > Viridiplantae > Streptophyta > Magnoliopsida > Asterales > Asteraceae > Tanacetum > Tanacetum coccineum. Next base: position 27,258 of record BQNB010047144.1, on the reverse strand, counting down.
ACAATAATTTTTCTGCACATTTACTTATCCTAAAAATATTTTTAAAATTTTTTCCAATTAGTTTTATAATTTTAGGATTTAATTTTCACTTTTAAAATGCAAAAATCTTTAAAAAATCATAAAAAATAGAAAAATTATTGAAAAATAAAAATTCTTTTTGCTAAAATTTTCTTTTTAAGTCTAGAATTTTTAGAAAATTGTTTGAATAGCCATAGTGTGATATTTTTAGAATTTCTAGTTTTAGCTTGCGTTATTAGTTTTCGTCTATTAATTTTTCGTGCTAGATAATTGTTTTTAGTCCCTTTAATATTTTCATAGTTTTATTGTGCGTTTATATTAGTAGTTTAGTGTAATTCAAATTTAAAAAAATTGAATACATTCTTGACTTGAATCCGAATCTTCCTAGAATTTCAATTCACGACTTCTTCGAGGAATTTACGACCCGGGTATTGATTACTTTTCTAAAGTGATTATTACTTCCGGTATCTTTGGTTTGTGTAATTCTCATTGTGAAGATTGACATTTTATGCTCTCTAGTTTAAGGGGTAATTTGGTCAATTTCACCGGATTTTATACCTACTTTGATATATACATATTACTACAATACCAGTATCCCACTAAGACATTTTTCAACAGACTTTACATCCCAGTCCACACAATATGAATTTCCGTTCACACTGAAACTTACATTCGTGCCACCATCAGGTTCTTTCCTTCTTCTTTTTTTCTTGTTTGGCCATTTCCACCTTTCAAATTTCCACTTTCTAAGTATAACTTTGCATTGTGTGCCAACCATTCTATTCCACCCTCTGTTTTTTCATTTGAAGCAAGTAGAACCTGCCTCTTCCCTCTTAACTTCCACTTCACTCGACTCATTTAACTCCAAGTCATTACCCCCAATAATTACTTCATCCAACTTGTCATCACAAGCAGCTTCAACTAACTTCACAAAATCCAACGAACGATTTTCTAACAATTCAAAGCCTTCCCCGTTTTCATCTAACAATTCAAGATCTTCCCATTTTCCATCAAAATGAACAAACTCATCACTTTTTCCATCCCCCGTTTCATTATGTTTTCTATCACTTTTCTCGTCACCTTTTTCATCACTGTTCGTATTACGAGTAGTCAACCCATCTTCTTTCCATTGACATTTTCATCACAACATTCATCAATCACTTCACTTAAATCTATTTGGTTACCTTTTCCATCTTCTTTACACAAATCACCGCCGTTTATTCCTATATTGGTGATATCGGTCAATACATTTGATACAATTTCCTCAATATTACAATTTTCTTCTTCCCCCATTATAACACCATCAATAAACTCTATAACCTCATCACTTACTATCCCATTCCCTAATTCCTTCTTTATTTCCCCTTCACCAGATTCATTAACAACACTAATTTCGGAATTGTGAACACTAATACCAGAATTACTATTAGTGACCATTTTGTTGCTCTTATTTTCGAAACAATGATTAACATCTAAACCCACAGAATTCACATCTAACATGTTGTTACATCTTTTCCTCAAAAGATTGTTAGTTGATTCTGTTAGGAATTATACATTCCTGACTTAGTACCGTTAGTTATATACTTAGTACCGCTAGTTATAGTTAGTACTGACAGTACAAAATGTTAAGTACTGATCAGATAGTTAGTACCGTTAGTATAAAATAGTTAGTACCGTTTAAGAGATATGCATGAGTTATTATAGGAAAAGATATGCATGATCTTTTACGCGTTTTGTAAGCAAAGATTAAGGTTTTCCTTTGTATATAAAAGGAACCCTTACGGCATAGTTAGAGACATCAGTTCATTGTCAATCTCATAGTTAGCAACTAATACAAAAGCTTAGTTATCAATATTCATTGTTCTGCTTTGCATTATAAGTAAGATTCCGCATAACTTATAGTGTTCTTAATCATTGTTTCTCCTGTAGTTTGTGTGAATCTATTCATATTAGTTACAACCCTTAACAAGGTAGTAAGATCTATATTCAAAGGGATCCACAAGTGGTATCAGAGCCTGTAGAGAAACTCTGAGTAAGAAGAACAAAAACCAGTTATAAACCTCTATCTTACAAAGCAATTCAATGGCTGGATCAGAAGATGATATTCCACCACCACCACCACCATCACAAACACTAACACAACAAACTCCTCACACTGTTTAAACCATCAAACTTCCTATTCTCAAGAAGGGAGAATATGACATATGGGCCATGAAAATGGAACATTATTTGGCCCATACAGACTATCCTATCTGGGAAGTTATTCAAAGAGGAAATGGTCCCGTGAGTGTCTCAACTGATACAAATGGTTTAATAAAGGTTCTGCCTCCTAAGACTGCAGAAGAAATTTTAGCCAGAGAAAGAGAAAGAAAAGCAAGGACCACTTTGCTTATGGCTTTACCAGAAGATCATCTTGCTAAATTTCATAAAATGACTAATGCTAAAGAGATGTGGGAAGCTATCAAATCTAGATTTGGTGGAAATGATGAATAAAAGAAGATGCAAAAGTATATACTAAAGCAACAGTTTAAAGGCTTCTCTGTATCAAACTCAGAAGGGCTACATAAAGGCTATGATAGGTTTCAGAGTCTTCTGAGTCAACTAGAGATTCATGGTGCAGGCGTCTCAACTGAAGATGCAAATCAGAAATTCCTTAGGTCTCTACCTTCTGCCTGGTCTCAAGTTTCCTTAATCATGAGGACCAAGCCAGGAGTGGACAGTCTCAGTTTTGATGATCTGTATAATAATCTTAGAGTCTTTGAGTCTGATGTTAAAGGCTCTACTGCATCATCCTCTAGCACACAGAATGTGGCATTCGTTTCAGAGAACACTAGCAGTACTAATGATGTTAGTACCGCTTATGGTGTTTCTAACTCTTCTGGTCATAACTCACAATATGAACATACTTCATCATACTCCTTACTTGCAAATCAATCCAGTTGTCCACAATTGGATCATGAGGATTTGGAACAGCTTGATGAGTTTGATTTAGAAGAAATGGACTTGAAATGGCAGGTAGCCATGATTTCCATGAGAATGAATGCGGATGCTCCTATACACAGGCCCAAATTGCCTTTAATGATCAAAAAAGTTGTTTAAGTAACAAGGACAAAATTGATTGAGATAACAACAGACAACCAATGAATGCTAATTGCTGTTGTCATTCTCAAAAAGCTTCCGAAAAGCTTGGAGACCCAGGGACGATTTCTCATTCTTTGTGATTTTTGGGGAGTTTGATAATCACTTGGCACTAGCGGATCTAGGTGCAAGTATCAATCTCATGCCCTTGTCTATTTGGAAAAAACTTGGACTTCCCGACCTTACAAGTACTAGAATGGTTCTAGAATTAGCCGATCGAACAATTTCTAAACCCCTCGGGATAGCCGAAAATGTGTTCGTTAAGGTCGGAAAATTCTACTTCCCGGTCGATTTTGTGATATTAGACTTTGTTGACGAAACCCGTGTTCTTTAAATTTTAGGAAGGCCATTTTTGAGCACCAGCCTCATGCCTTGATTGGATGTTTATGAGGGGGAGGATCATTTTAAGAATGATGATCAATCTTTGAATCCAAAGGTGTGGTGTACTCCCACAAGTTATTATGATAATTTTGAATCGTAAAACGAATTGACCTTATTATGCAACTGTGCGGAGTATGCTCCAAAGTCTTAGGTCTTTTACCGAGAGTGGTGATTTCCACTTTCTATCATTCTGATACTCCCTTCCTTCACTCTTTTGAAGGAAGTGAGATGTTTCTGGAGGAAGAAATAGAAGAGTTTTTTAAAACATGATGAATCTTATTAACAGGATTTAAATGATGAATTTTAATGATAGGAGGGTGATTTTAACTTACTTGGAAAATTGCTTGAAGTGTTAAATGATGATCTTTTCACCCACCACTCCTCTTGAGTTCAACTAAGGAAGGTTAATATGTAGAACCGGTCAAAACATCCAATAGAGGAACCACCGAGCTTGAATTCAAGAGTTGCCTTCTTATATTAAATATGCTTTTCTTGAAAAGGATAATAAACTACGTCATAATTTCAAAGATTAAAAGATGATGAGAAGGTACAAAAACTTATTGAGTTCTTAAGGCTTACAAAAGTGCTTCTAAGCTTGGAAAATCTCTAACATTATGGGAATTGACCAAAGTTTTGATTACCCATAAATCTTAAGGGAGGATGATTACAATCCGGTGGGTTTCAATGCAAGAAGGGTCAGCCCTTAAATTAATGAGGTCATTATGAAAGAGGTCATCAGCTTATGATGCCGGCTTGAATTTACCCCATATCAAGATAGTCATGCGGTTATGCCCGGTTCATTGCGTGCTATAAAAAGGAGGGATGACCATAGTATGTATGATGACATTGAACTCATTACAACCCGTCTTGTGAACGGTTGGAGAGTTTGCATTGTTATAGGAAGTTGAATGATGCTCACTGGAAGGACCATTTTCCCTTGCCTTTTATGAGACAAATGCTTGAAAGTTAGCGGGGAACTGAGTTTTATGCTTTTTAGACGGATTTTCAGGGTACTTTTCAAATCCCGATTGGACACAAGACCAAGAAAGGACCACCTTCACTTGCCCTATGGGACCTTTTGCTTACAAAAGGATGCCTATGGTCTTGTAATGCACCGAGGGGGACCTTTCAAAGGTGGCATGACGGCATATTCATGAATGATAGAGAAAACCATGGAGGTTTTTATGGATGACCCTTTTTAGTTTTGGGACAGTATATTTAAAATGCCTTGATAATCTTGATAAAATGCTTAATCGATGTGAAGAAACTAATCTTGTGCTTAATTGGGAAAAATGCCATTTCATGGTAAAAGAAGGAATAGTTTTGGGACATAAAATTTCTAAAAGCGGTTTAGAAGTTGATAGGGCAAAAGTAGAAGTGATAGCTAAATTACCTTACCCGACCACGGTAAAAGGAGTCCGAAGTTTTTTAGGTCATGCGGGTTTTTATCGAAGGTTCATACAAGACTTTTCAAAAATTGCAAGACCCATGACTCATCTCTTGGAAAAAGAAACTCCTTTTGTCTTTTCGGATGAGTGTAAACAAGCTTTTAATGAACTTAGAAAGAAGTTAATCGAATCACCAATACTTGTTGTGCCTAATTGGGATTATGATTTTGAAATAATGTGTGATGCTAGTGACTTTGCTCTTGGAGCCGTTCTAGGTCAAAGAAAGGACAAACATTTTCATCCTATTCACTATGCGAGTAAGACTATGACCGGGGCTCAACTTCATTATACTACAACCGAAAAGGAAATGCTAGCCGTAGTATATGCCTTAGAGAAATTTCGACCCTATCTAGTCTTATCAAAGACCATAGTGTATACGGATCATTCGGCTATTAAGTACCTTATGGCTAAGCAAGATGCTAAGTCAAGGTTACTTAGGTGGGTTCTTTTACTCCAAGAATTCAATATTGAAATTAGGGACAAAAAAGGAGCCGAGAACGTCGCCGCCGACCACCTTTCTAGACTCGAGAACCCTCACAAGAGTGAACTTGAAAAGAAGGATATAACCGAATCCTTTCCTCTAGAGTCATTAGGGAAAGTTGATGTGTTTAATGTGAATGATAATTTTGTTAAAGAAAATTTGCTTAATAATGTGAATGTGCTTAATGATAATGCCACACCATGGTTCGCCGACTTAGCGAACTATCATGCGGGTAACTTTGTTAAAAAAGGAATGACATCTCAACAAAAGAAAAAGTTTTTCAAAGATGCAAAGCATTATTATTGGGATGACCCTTACTTGTTCAAAATTTGTGCGGACCAAGTCATTAGACGATGTGTTTTTGGCAAAGAGGCTAATGAGATTCTCATGGCTTGTCACAATGGACCTTCGGGAGGCCATCATAGTGCCAATTACACCGCTCGAAAGGTTTTTGACACCGGATTCTTTTGGCCCACCATTTATAAAGATGCCCACAACTTGGTTAAAAATTGTGATGCTTGTCAAAGACAAGGAAAAATCTCTCAAAGAGATGAAATGCCTCAAAATGCCATACAAGTTTGTGAGATCTTTGATTTATGGGGCATAGATTTTATGGGTCCATTTCCATCTTCTAGAGGAAATAAGTATATTTTGGTTGCGGTGGACTATTTGTCCAAGTGGGTGGAAGCAAAAGCGCTCCCCACTAATGATGCTAGAGTTGTTTGTAAGTTTTTGAAAGGTCTTTTTGCTAGATTTGGAACCCCTCGTGCTATAATAAGTGATAGAGGCACACATTTTTGTAATGATCAATTTGCAAAGGTCATGGCAAAATATGGAGTGACCCACCGTCTTTCAACCGCTTACCACCCACAAACAAGTGGTCAAGTAGAGGTTTCTAATCGTGGACTTAAAAGAATTTTAGAGAGGAGTAGTGCTAATCGTGCTTCTTGAGTGATAAGTTAGATAATGCTTTATAGGCTTTTCTGAACCGCCTATCAAAACCCATATGTGTCCTCCCCTTATAAGTTGAGTTTATGGAAAGGCTTGTCACTTCAATTGAGCTAGAGCACAAAGCTTATTGGGCCTTAAAACACGCAAATTTTGACTTTAACTCCGCGGGTGATCATCGGAAGTTACAAATTAATGAGCTTAATGAACTCCGAGATCAAGCTTATGAAAATTCTTTGATTTATAAAGAAAAGACTAAAAAGATTCATGATTCAAAAATTAAAAACCGGGTTTTTAATGTTGGGGATCAAGGCTACGTTTAAACTCAGATTAAAGATTTTTTTCGGGAAAGCTAAAGACCCGTTGACCGGCCATTCACCAATGCTAAAGTTTTCCATAGGGTACTTATTGAACTTTCTCAAACCAAATGGACCAAATTTTAAAGTGAATGGGCACCGGGTGAAACATTACCATGGAGGGGAATTGCCTAAAGAAGGAATTCCGGACTCTCATTTTTACCCTCCATGATGAACTTAGTTTGGGGAAATGAGTCAAGCTAGGGACTCGTTTAAAAAAAAAAAAAAACAAGCGCTTCGTGGGAGGCACCCCATGCTTATCCTTTCTATCTTCTTTCTTCTTTTTCTTTGATTCCCCATGTACAAATCAATTCGGGGTCGAGTATAGCTTGTACTCGGTTAACAAAAACTAAGCCGTTTCGTTCTCGTTTTATGAGCTAACAATGTAAAAATGATGAGAGGAGACTTGTTCTTTTCTATTCTTGAGGTTTGTGTTAATTTGTCTAGGTTTCCCGGATTTTGGAGGATTTCTTTTATCATGGTTCAAATATTGTGGAAGGACACAATTTCCAATGATCGTCTCCAATCTTCTCTTCATAAATTGGGAAATCTCATATCCTTGTCATTATTGAACTAACATGTATTCTTTTGGCAGAATTAAAAAACATTGAGGACAATGTTTCGTTTTAGTTTGGGGAAGGATATCTTCGATATTGATTTGCACAATCACGCAACCTTATAAAAGTGTGAAAAAAGTGAAAATTTTAAAATTTTTGCTTACAAAAGAAGCTTAGTTTGGGGAAAAACACCACTTTTTGGTAATCCGATGGTGAGAAATAGGAGTTAATTTTGACTTGACCGGGTGAAAATGCCCTAGCTAGTTCTTTAACCTACCTTTAGTGGGGCCAAGCTTTCACAAATCCTATTGCTTTGGATTTTAAAATGTGAAGAACAAGAGATGATGTAGTTAAATATAAGTGTATTTGCTTAAGCAAGGTTTATTTGGAAAACCTAAAGCTTATATGAATGATTTGTGACTTTTTACTCCCACAAGCTCCTAACACACTTAATTATACGTGCTCTTTTGAACTTAATTAAGTCAATCAATGTCTTTAGAAAAAGTCTTACATCTTGGAAATTAATTATTATGTAAGTAAGATTTTTGGGTTCAAATTTATAATTTGGTTTTCTAAAGTGAAATTTTTCCATTCACCAAAAATATAATTATAAAAAGAATGCCAATGAAGCATTTCTAATGCAAAAGCATTATTTTTCGTGCCAATGAAGCATTCGCAAAAATAGAATAATAAAAGCTATATATAGTTTTAATCGTTGGCGTATCCATGTTGAGAGCTATGTACGTAGAATCAAGGTTCGTTGGCTTTCACCACTAGGGAGCGCGGCCTAGGTGGGGATTGCAACTAAGGGACTTTGGATTCTAGGCTTTGTAGGAATAAGGTGTTGTCGCGATAACCCACAAACGTTAGTAGCGGAGTGGGGGTTCGAACTAAGAACACCGGTTGTTGATGCGATATCTTACTTGGGAGAAAGGCCTAAGTAGGGGTTCGAACTAAGAACAACATTCCTATTTGCAAAATTAATTTATCGTATATTGAAAATTAAAGAATGGTTAAAGTTTCATTTTCTAAAATTCAAGTTATATTTTTGGGATTGCAAAAATCTTTTGCTTTGAGATTGAGGTTTATCTATGTTATTAACATATAAGCTCACAAGGTTTATTTGTAAAGCTTAGATAGATTTCAACTATGAAGATAAATTGATCTATGGTTAAGTTGAAAAAGAGTACACACATCTTAATCATTAATTTATTCTTGGGAGTGAAGAGTTCACAAGGGTTTTGTAGTGATAATGATCTTAAACCATTTGGACTTATAGTGACAATGATCTTTTGTTTAATAGCTTTGTTTAGTCCTAGTAGAAAAAGTCAAGGAAGACTAATTTTCCCTCTTTTGTGCTCTATAATCGGGATTAGCTATTTCAATGACCTAAAAGTTGTCAAAAATGTTGCAATGATTACCATTAATGTTTTTCATGAGATGTAATGTTAAGAAAAAAAAAAATCTGTGTGATGTCTTTTTAAAAAAGGTTTTTCATAAAAAAAGGTAGAAAACAAGGCAATTTTGAAACTTATAAGTCCTCATTCTCTTATGAAAAAAAAGAAAAAGCTATACTTTTAAGTTTAATCAAAGGATAAAGACTATGTTAGTCTATAAAGTTGTATATATCATAAAATTGCGTGAGGACACGCCGTTACTTTAGTTTGGGGAATTTGATAGGTGTTAAATTTGTATATATTAAAATCCCAAGATTTTGCAATAAAAAGCCAAAAAATGCCAAAAGATGGAAAAATATGTGCTTTTTATATTTCTTTTTTGTGCCGGAATTGATAATCAAAGTCAAAGAAGAAGCAAAAACGATCAAAACCGACAAGAAACGGGAACAATAAATGAAACAAAGTCCAAAATGAGCCCATAACTTGGCCCAATTCAGTTTTATAAACGTCAAGGGGCTAAAAGTGTCATTTTTGAAAGACATTTTAAACTAATACTCGACAAAAGGAATGACAAGGGCTTATTATGACATATCCCCATACTTTCAAACCTTACCCGCCCCTTTAACTGTTTAAAACAGTTTTACCTGCCAAACAAACCCAAGCACCCCAAATCCCTTTCCTGCTTCTCCCAACTACAAACCCACCAGTCAAAGTCCTTCGCCACGTCAATTAAGTGACGTGGCAGCCTCTCATTGGCTCAGACACGTGGCAAGAAACATCCAACGGCTATAATTTCTTCAAATTGGATCCAACGGCTAAGAAAAGAATCAAGCTTCATCCTCTTCTCTTCTTCTTCAAGCTCCTATATATAGACAAGATAGGACAACTGTTTTGAGAGTTAGTTTTAGTTTTGTAGTTAGTTAATTTTCAAATTTTCAGTTTTAAGCTTTTACTGTTCACGTTTTGTAAACATTTTGTTTCATTCAAAGTTTAAAGCATTTCATTACTTGTACTTTACCTATTTTAGCTTGTACTTTCAGTTTATAAGAAATAAAAATCAGTAGTGTTCTTAATTTTTTTTCAAATCTCATGTAATAAGCTGATTTTACATAATAAGCTCTTAATAAGCTCATTGTAGCTTATACAAGTTAACAAGTTCATTTTAAGTCAAAATTAGTTTAAAAGTCAGTCAAATTACTTCATTTGTTCATTCAAATCAAATATGATGATTACTTGAGTTGATTCATTCAAAATTGGAAGCTTTTGGAAGAATAAGCTCAAAGAAGCTTATTGAGCTAAGTGCTCTTGGTCTAGAGGCAAGGTGCCATTAGGATATTGGATTTAAAGCCACTCACTCAGAAAGAGTGGCTAGTGTCTGAGATTACATAAATTTCAGGTTTAACTCTCTATATTTCACTTTAGCATTTGAAGCTTATTTTAGTAGCTTATTGTGTTACTTTTTGTGCTTAAACCTGCTTAATTTTGTTTAGTTAGCTTAGTGATTCAAATGCCTTAAGCTGTTGTAGCTAGAATCTATTAAAGTCTAATTTCTTAAAATTCTATCATATTAGTAGAATAAGCTAGCTAAGTAACTAGCTTATTGCTCTTAATAAGCTTTAGTTTTTAGAACTTAAATAGCTTAATTAGGTTAGTTAAAGATTGAGTAGATATAAGGTTTTAGCATTTTTAGTTTTAAAATAGATTTTAAGTAGAATTAAGTTTGGACAGTGAATGTAAAGTAGTGT
>BQNB010047144.1:0-14579 GCA_026074375.1 Tanacetum coccineum | reverse complement strand
CCTGGCACGTAAAGCTGCAGGAGAGGAACCGTTGGCTGAGGAGGATCCTTCAAACCCCATCTTCAAGCCGCTCCCTGAGCCACCACGACTTGATAGCTTTTCTGATAACAGATTAAGTTTCCCACTACTGCAATCAAATTAACAGGCATGTTTGAGTTAATTAATACAGCAATTAGATTGTCGAGTCACTGCAGATGGTGCAAGATGATAACTCTCCGCAATTAGATATTTAGATTGGTTATATGCTTTAACTCTCAGCGGTTATCAATAAAATATTGGTCTTCGAAAACAATATTAAATGACAAAGCAAGCAAGTAGGCAGAAATGTAGAAGTGATGAGTGTTTGGGTTAGGTATCAAGTCAAATTGTCAAAACAAGTTTGTGACAATTACTGGTTGGAAAAGGTATTGTAAAAGCCAGGAAATAGGTGTAAGTGCTAAGTTTGTGAGTTGGGTACTTGGGTGTCACTGTCAAGTCAAACCGAGTTCGAGTTAAACACATCATCATTTGGTACTGGTTGAAACGGGTTGGGTTTGCACCGTAACATATATTGTTGTAAATGATTAGTGGGCCGAATACGATCACAAAAATGATGCTATTCCAAAAATGCTATTTCTTTACACTTCTAACCAATTAGAGTTTAAAATGGGCCTAAATTCTGGAATTTTTATTTAGACACAGCTTATACCCATTTGTAAATGTAATGTTGCAGGGCATAGTTTCAGCAGATTGTATTTGATGAAGGCATTGAATGGAAACTGATAATGTACCGAGGCCATGAAACATCATTGTCTAAAGTTGCGAAACTATTGGGTACACCTTTTAATTTTGCTTGATGTTTGTAGGCAACTAGAATTGTATAGTAGGAGAATTTTGATGTGAGAGTTACCTGTAAACATTTCATGATCATCCGTAGTTTGCTTTTGTCAGGATATAGCAGGCATGTTATACTGTTTGGGTGATTGTTGATCATTAAGAGCAAAGTTGATGCTACATATCAGGGGCGGATCTACCTTGTAGACAGGGTATGCGTGAAATTTTTTAATAGTGTAAAAAAAATTGTTTTTACAAAAGTTAGTATAAAATACACTACGAATATGTGAGTGCACACCCTCTAAAATACTGAAAAATTATCGGTGCATACCCATTGATTACGAGAAAAAGAAAAAATGTAGAAGGAGAAAGAAAAACTTGACTGTTAGCTTCTGGGTATGTTGGTTGCACGTTGAAGAAGAAGAGGGTTGAAAAGTCAATAGGTTTTAATGTATTAGCTGTAGTTGTGAATAGAGGTGAACATTTCGGGTTTTTTTTTCCCGGTTCGGTTCATGAACCGATTTTTCTGTACACCTTGTGAAGTTAACTAGTTAAGTGAATTAGTTATAGCCCATTCATTTGCTTTCCCAAGCCCAACCCACTCATAACTATAACTTTACATATATTAGCAATTTTGTCACTTTATTAATTTTGTCAAGTCTTATAGTAGAGGTGTAAAAAAAACCGGTTTATGAACCGAACCGGAAAAAAAACAATAGTTTGAGTACAATGGAAATCGTGGCTTGAAAAACCACCTCTTTAACCTCTAAGCAAACGCTTGAACACACAACGCAATGTGACATTCCACATATCGATAACTATATAACTACACTTACAAGCGCACCCCCAATAGGAAAGAACCACCTCAAGAAACAATAAATACTACAATAAGCCCACAACTGCAAACTAGGAGTATAAGACGCCATTTGAGACTACCTCCTTAAAAAACCTTCCTAGGGAAAACCCCATGGGAAAAACCCCGGAGAAGGAAAAAAAAGTACAGCACTCGCCTGGCACTCCACTCTACAAACAGAACCGAAGATATAGCCACGACCAAAAACCTTGCAATCAAATGCCAAATACCTCTTCTACCAGCAATCCATATGAGAAAGATCCATTAATGAGAAGATCGAATGAGAGAACTAGGCAGCTTCCATAGATGCATGAAAAACGCAACCTTCTTCGTCTTCTTAAATTTGTACGAGAGCAGTCTTGAGACGAACAGTAGCTTGATACTTCGTATACTTGTCTTCAGATCTTTTCTCCCCTGTTCTTGAAGAGACTGTTATTACGTTCCTGCCATATAAAGTAACAAGAAGCGGCAAAGACAAGCTTAACAATGACATTTCAAGCCGATTTTTTAAGGAAGATATAGGTTTGTGGAATTATCCACGATCAGATTAAAGAGATGGATTTATTAGGAACTCCAGTGAACACTTGTAACTGACTTCAAACCTGCAAAGAAAAAATGCATTCAAAGAAAAGGTGGTCATAGGAATCAGGTTGTCTCTTACATAAAGGACACTAAAGCAGGTTTAAGTTAGTATTACTACTAACATCCCATTGCCTCGGTTTTTCTTGAGTCTTCAGCTTTCGTTTAATAACCAAAAGCCCCCCCCCTAACCAAAGATGAATGCTATGACGAGGGTTTGATGTTGTGAAAACCAAATAAATTTATACCAATCAATCTCTTCCCCTCTAGTCTGAATATACTCCCAAACAGTAGCAACCGAGAAGCCAGAATCCACATCATTTATAGACTTCCATATTAATCGATCCAAAGAATTAGGAACAAGAGAAGGAACCGGGATCGTATAAAGAGGTGGATATTTCACCAACCAGTCATTCGGCCACTTCCAGTTCCCATTAATAATAACATCATGCACCTTAGTTGACATGTCAAAACCAGCCCTATGAATATCCCAAGGAGTAACAAGATCCGATAAAGGGCTTAACAAACACCAACGATCAAACCAAGCTGACACCATGTTCCCGTCACCAAGCCGATACCAAATGAATTGCCGAATCAGAGGACGCACCTGAAGGATCTTCCTCCAACCCCACGACATATTGCCATATAACGAAATATCCCAAAAATTGTGGCCACGAAGTTTATAAACATGGATCCATTTGACCCATAAGGATTCTTTAAGGGAAATAATGCTCCATATGTGGGTAGAGATAAGAGTCGTATTAAACACATTCAACTTTCTAAGCCCAAGACCACCTTTATGTTTAGGTAAACACACTGCCTCCCAAGCAACCTTAAACCTACCTCTCCTCATATCACCTAGACTCTAAACAAACCCACGCATTAACTACTCTAAATCCAACAGAGTACGAGAAGGAATCATAAAGACAGACGCCCAATAAATATGCATAGAGGCAAGCACAGATTGCACAAGCTGAACCCTTCCAGCAAACGAAAGAAACTTATTCTTCCAATCATTGATCTTGCTTTTAACATTCTCAACCAGCTCCTTGCAATCTCGATATATAAGTCTAGAAGAGACCAAAGGAACTCCCAAATATTTAACCGGAAGCTTACCCTCTTCAAAAGGAAGGACATTAAGAATATCAAGCTTAACATAGTTGAGAACATTACAAAAATAAGCAGTACTTTTGGGTAAGCTAGGAACCAACCCAGACGCATATTTAAATTCATCCAAAGCCTCCATAATAACCCGAGCAGAATTTACATCACCATGAGCAAAAAGAAATAAATCATCAGCAAAACATAAGTTGATAATGTTAAGGTCCGAACAATGGTGATGATAAGTGAAGGAGTCTGAATCACTGAATTTCTGACGGAGCATAAGCGTGAGAACCTCCATAACAAGAGTAAAGAGATAATGGGATATAGGGTCACCTTGACGAAGACCTTTTTTACCCTTAAAATAGCCATGCAAAGAACCATTAATGCTTATGGAGAAGGATGTAGATGTCACGCACTCCATAATCCAGCCAGTCATACGAGGATGAAACCTAAATCCGATAAAGAACTTATGTTAATCACCCCAATCAACAGTTTTCATTACGATTTTTGTTTACAACTTTAAAAGCACATCTAGGAGGTCCTTTATCTAGATGATAATTATGCATAAGCTCTTGAGTTAATGGAATATTATCAGTAATGCGCCTACCCGGCACAAACGTCGATTGATTGGAGCTAATTAAGGTTGCCAAACTGTCTTTCAACCAGATAGAGATAATCTTGCTAATGCATTTGAAAAGAATATTGCAGCATGATATAGGACGATAACCATTTATTTTAAGAGCGAAAGCAACCTTCGGAATAAGAGCGATAATAGTATGGTTCAATTCTTTGAGAAGAGAACCATTAATGAAAAATTCTTGGGCCGCTTTAATCACATCATGCGCAATAATATCCTAACCTCCTAAATAAGAAGCCGTTCTGTGTGGTGAGACTTGTCATTTCCATAGAAAAATTGATCACAAACTTAACTTCTCTGAGAGGACACTGCACGAATCATCGAGGTTATCACATTATCAGAATGTTTATTACAAATAAATCACTAAGATTTAATAGATGAGTGTCTCCCTTATCGTCTGATGAAAGCCAATGTAATGATCGTAAAGTCATCGGGACGTGATCACCCATCTAATCCAAAGTGCCACTCGGAGTGGTAATACTATCAATACGATTTCAAGAAGCACGACTTTTCACCACCTTATGCAAGTAAGCCATATTAGAGTCGTCCACATAGAGCCACTCAATCTTCGCCTTCTGCTTGAGGAAACATTCTTTGGTAAGAAGAGCATCATTAAATGCTTGAAGATATGCAGCTTCATCTTCACAAATAGTAAGATTAAACGGATCAGCGTCAAGAGCTCTTTACAGGCCTCATCAAGCTTGTGACAAAGGTGTTTTACATTTTCATGTAAATTCCCTTGATCATAAAGAAGTTTACGAAGCACTGTTTCTTCAGAATTTTAGCATAGGATTGTGAACCACTTTAACTCCAAAATAAATACGCTGACATCCATTGTCAGCTATTAGGGACCACATCTTTAAATCATGTGTTGTGATTCAAAGATATTAGAGATCTTGAAAGGTTCTTGGTCTTATTCTTAGTGGAGCATTGGAATTCTTAAGAATAGCCGGGAGTGATTCGAGATACTGTATGGTGAAAGAGAGCACTAGATCCACAATATATATCGTTAAATTTCCATATAGCCCATAATCCTGTTTATTTTTTAAGTATACCTTCCGCTCCTTTCGGATTCTTGATTCCATGTATATCTATGTCTCTGAACTATTAACATCCTGTGACCTCAATATCCTCTCACACACTCCTGAAATCTCGCATAGCCAATGTCATTTGATGAAGATCCCGCCGCTTTGTCATCTTAATGAAGAGCTCAAGCAAATACCAAGGTTCTCTACGCACATACAACTTGTGAATGTTTAGATTACGCAAGAGACCGCGATGAGTATTAAAGGTTCTCATGAGAAAAATTTAAAAAGAGCACAAATATAACTCTTTTATCAGCTTTAAAGAAAATACGCGCATGCTTTACTTGATCCTCTTGAGAAATAGTATCCACAACTACATCATCCGAATTCCAACCTAGAATAATTCGAGAACCATTGACACACACCGCATCATTAGACGTCCAATTCTAATTTTTGAACACCCTAGAACATAATTTATCAATCCGTGAGCTCGCTACATGAGATTTCAAAATAGCACAAACCGATAAATTATTTTCATTAATGATATGACGAACCTCTTTTTGTTTAGGGGACTGGTTCATGCCCCTTATATTCCACGATGCCACACTAAACATTTGAAACATTACCAGAAGGAGTGCTTGCCCCCTTTGATATATTTGGTTTCATTCTACCTCCCATAAACGTCGGCTGATCAATAATTATATTTTCCACTTCCTCGCTATCACTATCTTGCCTAATATTTCCAAGCACACTTGTAATTGCTTTTCCTTGTATTCACCAGGACCGTCCAAAGCTTCTAATCCGTTTCCCAAATAGAGCTGCAAAGAGTTGTTTAGTTGACAATAATATTAATTTAAGTTTATTCATACTTGTAGTAGGATCCCTTGATGGGATTGTCACGTAATCATAACCTCCCTTCTCATTTAGTGATGTTTTTATTTGGTTAGATGGGTTAGGTCTTGGATTACTAACATGTGATGTTGACTCGCTCCTCGTTTGGGTCCACATTAGATGTTTTGCTAACTGGTCTATAGAGGTAGTTCGGCTTGGGTTTATTTAAGCGAATGCCCTCTACTTGCCTCGACTTGTTTGCAAGCTTGCCTTTCCCATTTCTCCTTGTTACTTCCACAAACTCGTCGTCCAAGATCTTATTCTGATTGAGCTCCTTATTCTGATTAGCGACCTGCTCCTTTTTAGGACATTGATTATCATTGTGTTTAAATATCTTGCACGTGTTACATCGAGGTGGTTTCCATTCATATTCGATATTGATAGTTTCCATTGAGTGACCCAAACCATTTTTAAAAGGGATTGCGACAACCATAGAGTCCGTTAGAGCAGATTTCGCCGAGACCTCGATAAGAGCCCTAGCGTATGAGTTGCGACCCCATGAATTAACACACATGTTACTTGTGTATCCATCAAGCATAATAGGTTTTCCGATATGGGTTGTGATCAAGCTTAACCTAATTTCCGAGTAGGTTACAATGGGCACATTATGAAGTTTCACCCAAATAGGAACCGTTGTAATTTCATCATTTTTCAGCCTAGCATTTGGTGTCCAAATATTCAAGATTATAGGAACAAGCCGGATTAACCATGGTCCGTCTTCAAGAACCCTTTCCATGCCTTCCTTTGTTGCAAATTAAAAGAAGAAAAAGCCATTTTGAAGCATAACCCTTTCTATACCATACTTCTCCCACACATTTTTGACATAATTTCTACAATGGGGAAAGCTAGTCTCTTGCCTATGAAATACCCATAAAGAGTATTCTCGAAACGAGTACTTACCTCATCAACAGCACCCAACGGTATTGCAACGTGAGCACCTTGAACAGTCTCCTCATTAGTTAGTTTAGTATGTTTTACTATTTTCCTCATCATTTTTTCCTTTACCATTGAAGCAAATGATAGTGGCTTTGAATGCCCGGTTACAGCAGCCTGACACTCACTTTGCGCCGCGCTCTTACCAGCAGATGGCACATTAATATGACAATTACTAGTATGCTCTTTAAGCGTAGTAACTTGAGGCTGAATTGGCACTGGTTTTGTGGTTATGCCAATAAACTGTCAGCATCACACTCAATTTGCACGGCATTTTGTTCAACAGATAACATACTCTTAGTACTCATATGCTCCTTAGCGGTTTCCTGTTGTGAGTGTTTCATCCGCCAACAGGACCATCAGTGAAAACATTCCTATTGGCCGCACACTAAACTCCATCCTTTATATTTATAAGTTTCCCATCAGTTTTTTTAACCCTTGTAGAAATGTTACTCAGCAACTTATCACTTGATTCCATAACTCTCGTCCAATAATCAATATCCAAATTCTAGAAGAAATATGACGATTTAAAGCGCAATAGCCTAACCACAGCACCATTTTATATCAAATGAATGTATTTCTAATTAACGATATCGGCACAATAAGACGAAATAAATTATGTCGAATTCTCAGACCAAAATGTAAATCCTAACCCTAATCAAACAATTGACACAATAAAGCTTGTAAGATGATACAATCATTGATTATATTTACCATGTCCACAAGAATTCGGGGGAAGGGGGGGGGGGGGGGGGTGGGTGAAGGTCAAGATGTATGTGATCTGGAGGAATTAAACGATCTAATTGTGGGGTTGTGATAGTAAACATCGGCATCACCAAGTCGATGAAGTGAGATAATGGGGCGTTTTTAAATCTAGGGGGATGCTCTATGGTCAACATTAATTCATGAAAATATGACATAACTACATTAATCAGGGTAATGATAAAAGATTTAGTTCAAGGTACTAATATTCGACTAACAATAATCAGCGTACTAATCTAGATGTAGCACTAAGAAACAATAATTCTTCAAGTTCATTGATGCTTGGTGTTCAAGTTGTGCTGCCACAATCCTAGCTATTGAGTTTTGCCAACCAGTGTGAATGCCTCTATGAGTACCTGCAAAACATACCAAAAACCAAAAAATTAGTTTATCCAAATGTCATCTAGAAATATGGGCAACCATTACAATGTTCGGGTTAGAACAGATCGTTTTAGCAGTTACTAAATTTGGGTTAGAACGAGTTGTTTTGGTACGTGTTGAAATAGGTGACACAGTAGATGACAGAAAGTACAACAGCGATACAGACTTTCACATACTAACGAGATACTATACTACCTACTAAATACTATAAAAGTATCACAGCATACACGATGATACGCCATTGCAGAATTGGCTTAATTCAATAACACAGCCTCATCAATCAATTTGAATACATTAAACCTTGCACTCGAGACCATCATGCAAGTCAAATTAATTTTAGCACAATATAATCCAACCTTTCTCATACTATATCAGAACTAAAACTTCAAGCCTCATACAAGATAACTCGGCAAAGATAAGTGAAGTAAATTTCTTCGATAAGTTCCAACTAGTTTTACACATTCCTCCAGTTAACCAAAGATTTTGATTTGATTGATTTGGGGCAGATAAATGATAAAGGGCCGAGAAGCCAATTGCACAAAAGATGTTGTCATATTAGCTAACCGTCCTTAAGCACATGTTGCAATTATGAGATTTCAATGCATCCTAAGATCAAATTTTAAAGTTTTACTTTCATGGGTTGCTTGAAAAACAATGAGTAAACAAACTTACTTCATCCCTTACGGAATCTCCCTAAGGAGGTTGACAGCCTGGAAATGGCCTTACTTATTTGTTTACACTACGAAATGTAGAAGAATAAAACATATAGGTTTAGGCCTGGATATATATTCTATGCAAATAATATAGTTCTTACTCCATTTGTTTCCTTTAGCGATGCTTTTGTACTATTACACCAGGTTTCTGGAGTTTCAAGAGATAATGGTATAGTCTATTGAAGAAAACATGGCGTACCCAAAACCATCGTATAGTTCTAAGACTGTAGCGACCCCCAACAAAAAGACCCTATAATCCTTGAGACTAGTTGGCTGCATGTACAATATGGTTCCTACACATGTGCATCCAAAAAGCCATGAGCATACTACCCAGGAATAATACTCCGCGTGCTAAACCACATGGAAGTCTAGACCGATACTCTTTAACACCATAATCGGTCGTGACAAAGTGAACAAACTCCATCTGTGTTATTATACCATAGATGAGGCCAGTAAAGTTTACATAAAAATACCACTAAAAAAGAACACTCATTGCCTCCTTGTTAGTTGTATCTTTATCTAAAGTTAAATACACTGTAATTCCTGTGGTACCGGCTGCTTTCCATCAGGAATCGTCACCAAGGCAGCAAATGCCAGCGAGACAAGAATAATTCTTGTCTCGCTGGCATTTGCTGCCTTGTGACGATTCCCGATGGAAAGCAGCGGTTTACATTAAAAAACTTCATCTTCAACTGAGTCGTCAAACAGCTTAATAAAAATATAAGTTTCAACTTTGGGCTTATAATATAAGCACTAGCCCTGACCTGAACCCATTCCACCAACATAACCTAAATCTAATTAATCAATTTTTTAAACAAACAATATATAAAAAACGACTCTTCTGTCCTGGTAATACTTCACACATAAATTCATTACCCACAAAACCTTAAACCATAACATTCATCACCCAAGGCTCACTGCTGCCGCTTGTTAAGGTCACAACAACAATGTGAGTGCCTCTTCTTCTTTATATACATTATTTTCTTAACTATTTATGTGGTTATTATTGATTAGGCTTGATTTTTGTTAGTTAGTTTGTTTTTTTGTTAGTTTTTGGTGTGTATTTGAGTCATTTGTATGTATAGATACAAATAAACAAACCATGTTCAAATTAATTTATGATAAAAATGGTTGTGGTTTTGAAAACTAGAACCCGAGCGAACAAACCCGGACGATGTTCATAAAACCTGACCAGAAGCGGCCTTATTAAATTAACCCAGAAGTAGCCAAAATTTAAAACAACGTGGTACTTTAATATTAGGGGGACCACAAAATATGTTACTATTACTCTATGTTGACGAGGGCTTCTATTATAGGGATGTTTTTTTGGCTTATGGCTTATTTGGTTTTGGACTTATTTTCATAAGCTCACTTTTTGTGCCTTATATTGAAACCTAAGCCCAAAACCAAATAAGCCATAAGCCGGCTATATAAGCCGAAACAAACACCCTATATATGCAAAAATCCCTTCCACATCAATGTTACTTTCCTATATTGTTTTGTTACCAGTTTCTTTTGTTAGTATTTACGCCCAAACAAAAACGAGACTATGATGTCTAAATTGAAGTCATCTTCACTTTAAAAGGTTTACACAATAATCCAGACCGGTAGAATGACCAGTTCTCTGGATTATTTTAGAAACCTTTCAAAGTGAAGATGACTTCAATTTAGACATGATAGTCTCGTTTTTGTTTGGAAGTAAATACCAGTGTTGCAAAACAACGCCTACAAGGCCGATAATATCGCTGATTATATGCCATACGAAGGCCACCAACGCTTACTGGCTAAGATAAATGGTCAACATCAATAGGATCAACAGTGGACAAGCAGACGATCAAACTTGTCAAACTTAACTTGCCGAAAACCCCCTACTAATCTATCAGAAGTACCTAACCTACACTCACCGTAAACTTGTTTTGATTCACTTATATTAACTGTTAAATCAATTAGCAAGTGTTTAAAAAAAAAAAAATACCAATAATAACTAAAACTCGACAGGAAAAACACTAAACTGTGCCGAAATATCAAAATTTATGCCAAAATGCCAATCCGATGAATCGCCCACGATTAAGACCCGCCTTGAACCGATACAAACTAAAAGGTGGTCAACGACCGCGAAATGATTCACGATTTTTGCAACCTTGGTAAATACTAACAAAAGAAACTGGTAAGAAAACAATATAGCAAATTGACATTGATGTGGAAGGGATTTTTGCATATATAGGGGGTGTTTGTTTCGTCTTATATAGTAGGCTTATGGCTTACTTGGTTTTGGGCTTAGGTTTCAATATAAGGCACAAAAAGTGAGCTTATGAAAAGAAGCCCAAAACCAAATAAGCCGTAAGTCGAAAAACACCCCCATAATAAAAGCCCCCGTCACCACACAGTAATATTAACATATTTTTTGGCCCCCCGATATTAAAGTACCACATTATTTTAAATTTTGGCTACTTCCGGGTTAATTTAATACGGCCGATTCCGGTCCGGTTATATGAAAATCATCCGGGTTAGTTTGCTCGGGTTTTAGTTTTCAAAACCACAATAATTTTTATCATAAATTAGTTTAAATATGTAATTCACAAAGTCTGATAATTTCAACATGGTTTGTTTGTGTATATCTATACATACAAATGACTCAAATACACACCAAAAACTAAAAAAAACAAACTAACTAACAAAAATCAAGCCCTAATCAATAATAACCAGATAAATAGCTAAGAAAATTAAGTATATAAAGAAGAAGAGGCACTCACATTGTTGTTGTGACTTTAACAAGCGGCAGTAGTGAGCCTTGGGTGATGAATTTTATGGTTTAGGGTTTTGTGGGTGATGAATTTTATGTGTGAAGTATTAACTGGAGAGAAAGAGTCGTTTTTAAAATATTGTTCTTTTAAAAAATTGATTAATTAGATTTAGGTTATGTTTGGTGGAATGGGTTCGGGTCGGGGCTAGGGCTAGTACTTATATTATAAGCTTAAAGTTGAAAGTTATATTTATATTAAGTTGTTTGACGACTTAATTGAAGATAAAGTTTTTTAATGTGAAAATCACATAACTTCTTTTTGTTTGCAGATTCTTGTGTTAGGCTTCTGATAAACTTCCGAGTGTTATGTTATCTAGGAGATTGGGTTGAGAATCCTTTTGTTATAGTTGGCAAAGCGTACACCACGATGTCGGAGAGACACGTGAACAACGACAGTGGATGGTTCCAACACCCGGTTGAATCGAGGAATTTAAATCCTTGAGCTTTAATTGAGTTTATTTGCATGAAAGTGGAACATGTGACTAATTTGCCGGTAAATTTCTTTATAGAATTGGTTGTCCTTGCCATCATGACCGATAGAGTTGATGTTTTAACTATCATAGTCGATAAATTTAAGCGTACTCTTTATATGAAGTATAAGGATCAGTTCTACTGGAGTGAGTCGTAATCTATAGGTGTCCTGAAAATTTGACTTTATTCTAAACCATGTGAGTCCTATATTTGAAGATACCATTGAACCCTCTCAGAGGCAAGCTAAATATCTTCCATTTAGTTGGAAATTTGCCACCAAAAGAAGTGTTGGAGAGAATAAAACGGGTGTGAAACCGTTACCTAGTGGAACTGATGTGGCTCGAGGTATATACACGTATTGATTATAAATATACTAAATAAATCGGCTACTGGCGTATGTCTCCTAATTTATATCACATTTCATTTGTTCCTTTGCGTGTTAGGACTCCAATGGCTTTCAAATTCAGCCTCTAAATGGGGGCCTCAATGGCTCGACACTTCAAATGAATATTTTGCACGAACACAAAAAACACGAAGTAATAAGGACGAATATTCTGAAGGAAGGTTCGGTAGAGCTTGGCGGAAACGTCTACTCTTATTTGTGTTTATTCTTCTCGCGATGTCATTTAGTGCCTTGGTGACTAATCCTGGCAGAAAGCAGCGGTACTACAGGAATTCCAGTTCGAGGTGACTATTTAGTATCGCAGCTTGTACGAGGAATCGTCACCAAGGCAGTGAACGACACCGCAAAAAGAATAAAGACAAAATTAGTGCAGTTTATGCCCAAGATCCTACAGATGTCCTCAGCACCCGTCCTCATTGCTTCATGTTGTTGTGCGAAATATTCATATAGGGTGAGCCCATTAGATATAATAGGGTCGAAACAGGCAATTGTTGTGCACTCTCGAACTCTGCAAAAGGAACGGAAGAAATATGATATGAAATAGGTGGCATGCGATAGTAGCCAATCTATCTAGTACATTTATAATCAAAACGTGTATATGCCTCTAGTTCCACTTGATAACGGCTCCACACCCCTTTTATTCTTTCCGGCACTTCTTTTAATGGTAATTTTCCAACCACGTGGGAAAGATTTATCTTGTCTTGAGAGGGTTCAATGGTTGCTTCAAATATAAGACTCACATGGTTTAAAATAAAGTCAAATATTTCGGGATACCTATAGATTACAGTTCATTCGAGGAGAAACTGATTCGTATACTTCAGATAAGGTGCACGCTCAAATTTTTTGACAAAGATAGTCAATATATCAAGTCTATCGGTGATGGTGGCAAAGAAAGCCGGTTCATAAAGAAATTTGTCTAGGAAACTCAATTAAAGTTAAAGGTTTTTAATTCCTGCATTCGAGTGGGTTACGGAACAGTTGAGTGTCCGACATCATGATGCATCTCCTAAACTCTAACAAACCCGTACTCTTAAACCATACCCATAGCCGCTACAAAATTGATGACATTTGCTCACTAAAGTAAGTGTAAGCAAAGGTTACAATGCAATCACTATAATCTATTTTTTCAACTCCCACTAAAATAAAAAAGTCACTAATAAAAGAATCACTAAAAGTCTATTGTTACTAAATGTTTAGTGAGCAAATGTCCAAAATACTAACCAATAGGGTGATCCAGCGGTAAGGGCTTAGCGTTTAGGACAAGAAGTGCCTAGAGGTCTTGGGTTCGAACCCTGGAGAGTGAATTAATCCCTCATTGGCCACGATTCCGGGCTATTCAAAAGGATAATCAGCCCAGGGAATAGTCGGGTTGCAATGTCAAGTCGGACACCTGGATTATAAAAAAAATGTCTAAAATATTTGCTGTATTTGCTGACTGAAGTCTTTAGTCAGGAAAAGCTACACAATTTTTTTTAAATCGCTACAATGACTTAATTTTTCGGTCACCAAAGGCCATTCCAGTATTTGCAGAATCACATTAACCTTAAACTTAATAAAATAACAAATGTACACATGCATTCAGATTTGGCGCACCAACATCGAAATAAAAACTGTGAAAACAATCGAAACAACTAAACATCAGACAACTACGAACAAAACGTTACTTGAAGTACATTGCTATTTTCTATGACATTATCACAGTTGATTAATCAACTAAACATTTCAGATTCTGCAACAAGTGGAAGTAAAACTATGAATATAAACCTTTGTGCAGATGGAAGCACTAAACATCCAGCCAAAAGTAGCATTATATACATAAGAATTATGTTAATCATTGGTAGGAAGTTTTGAGCAGGTTGGGTGGATTGGTTGACAATGTAGTTATCAGATGGTGACGACTACTGTGATCCAGCCAAAAGTAACATACCACATGTTGCAGAAGCGTGTTTTATTTGTAATATAATATTTGTAAGTTCATACAAATCACACACTCAAGTTGTACCATTTCACAGTTTGGACCCGTTCAAGATTTTATAACATGCATACATATACATGTATATATCTATATATATATATATATAGGGTGAGGTTCTTTTCAGAACCAAATGAATGTACAGAACTACGAGAACTAACCTTAACCAATCAGGATTTTTTAAATATTTATTTTTATTGTTTAATCCAAAAGGGTACATTAGTAAAATTACATTTATT
>BQNB010047143.1:5175-43302 GCA_026074375.1 Tanacetum coccineum | reverse complement strand
TTTAGTATTTTTAAACATTTATTTTTAATAAAAACTTTAAAAAATCATAAAAAATAGAAAAATAATCAAAAAAATATAATTCTTTTTTAAAAAAATTTCTATTATCGTAAAGTTTCTAGGAAAATTAGTTTTGCTTTCGTAGGGTTTAATTTGCAAAATTTCATATTTTAAAGAACGGGATTCGTTCCCGTTTATATTTTTCGTGTTTTTAAGCTCATTTCAATTCCGTTTTTGTTCTAGTTTTCTTTAAACTTACTTTTTAGTCAATTAGAGTGTATTTAAAAAGAAAATTTCAATTTAGGTTTAATTTTGGAAATTTAGGGTTTTTAATTACCATTTAGGGTTCCCGTTTTGCGTTTTTAGTTAAAGTTTAATTTCTCGTTATTTGTTTTCATTGTTATAATTTACTTATTTTAATTGTTATTTTAATTCATAGAAATAGATAAACAAATCATCTTTGCACCAATTCAAATCATTGTCCTAACAACAAACGTGGTCTCAATTTCATAAATCGTTGGGGAATAACGACCCGGGAATCATACTTCCCAGTTAATATACGTATTATTATATATTATCGTGTGAATTTTTCTAGCTGCCATTCTTCTCAAGGGTAGTTTGGTAATTTCATATTATATTATATTTTATTATTACGTGTGTTGCTTTACTAGCAATCAGAGATCAAGCTCACTAAGGACGATGAAGCAGACTCCGTGGATGGCTCTAAATGTCGAGGTATGATTGGTAGTTTACTTTATTTAACTGCAAGTAGGCCTGATATTATGTTTAGTGTTTGCTTATGTGCTCGTTTCCAAGAAAATCCTAAGACTACCCATTTAGAAGTCGTTAAGCGTATATTTAGGTATATTAAAGGAACTAGTCACTTAGGATTATGGTATCCGAAAGGAACTAGAATAGAAACTATAGTTTATGCCAACTCCGACCACGCGGGCGATTACGTTGATCGCAAAAGCACTAGTGGCGTTTGTACGTTCATGGGATGTTGTTTAACATCTTGGTTCATTTTGATCCCAAACCTAGATCAATTCCTTAGGTTGTCTAAGGTTAAATTACCTTGGATGAATCCAAAATAACTTGTTGTAAAAACTTTGTATGTATATTAAAGTGTATGTGGAATCTACACCTTAATACTCTAGAAGTAAATTCAATGAAACAGTAAGTATTAATGAATGAACACAGGATGTAACAAAATGCTTCAATATTATTAAAGATAATAATACGAGTACTATATCTTAGTACTAGGGTTTACAACCTTGAAGATTTTCTTAATCGACTTTGACAACTATGAAAACTGATAATGATACATCTGTGTGTTTTTGTGATCTCCCAACTAATGCCCTAGAGCCTCCTTTTTATAGACTAAGGAGTCCTAGTCGGCTTACAATACATTCCTAAGATATCTTAATCTTTTCTAAACATAAACGTAATCTTCTAAATAAATACATTATGTATATCTTGTACATAAATATCTCAACACTTATCTTCACACGCATTCTTGTTCTCCAAACAATCTTTATCTCTTTAATTCATCTTTATACTCTTGTCAGTAGAAAGTCTTCAAACAATTGTAATCTTTCCACCAGTCGCACTAATAAACATAAGCAGTAGTAACATTAGTACTAGCAGTACTAATATACACTAACAGTAGTAACTTGTACTAGCAGTCTTAACTTTTACTACTAGCAGCACTAACTACTTAGCTTATATTTTAGTCTTCAACACTAAACTGAGTAGTCTTAACTTCAACAAACAGCAGTAGACTTTAAATTCTATCATACTAATCATACTAACAAGTATAACCTAGCATTGTAACATTATACTATCAGTACTAACTACTTAGCATAATTTCTATTATGTACCTGAGCAGTAGTAATTTCTAAGAATCCTTAAAGTCTTTTAAGTCCCAACAATCCTCCCCTAAACTTGATGTTCATCTTCTGAATCTTTAAGTTTCTTCATTAAAAGTCTTCAACATACTCAGGAAGATGCATTCAAACCTTTTATTGACCCTTTTGCTGCTTTACCATAAGCTTGAGCAGTTGATAGCACATCTCATTCCAATGATCAGCTTAAAGTTTCTTGTTAAGCATATTTGTGATTGTAATTGGTGTGAGGGGGTATCTCTTTTCAACTAACATAAAGATGTGAACATTTGCAAACCTGACAAAGTACACTCCACATGAATCAATTAACTTCCAAATGGTCACCTTGTATCCTTGTAGATTTCTTCATACATCACTCCTTATGTCTCGTTCAAACATGACTTTCAAATCACCCACAACACTCTTTCATGTTCATCTTTAGGTCTTAAATCACCATGCTTTGTTTTGACTAACTTCTAAAGAGTCTGCAAATCTTCTTTGTCAATTCCCTGAAGCAGTCTAATCATTGAAGAATATCTCTTGGAACTTCCATCTGCTCTTATAAACTGATAATGTACCATTATTCCTTTTTTAAGAAGCTTGTAATCAACAATCACTGGTGGTTTGGTAGCAAGTGGTATAACATCAATTGCTATATCATCATTCTTTTTAATCACCAACAACATTAGACTCTTGCTCACTTTTCTCAGGACCATAACCATTGAACTTAGGCTCTTTAAATTCATCAAGACCAGAATAAGATAGATCAAGCTTTTTAGGTCTATTATAGATTAAAGGATGAGGTGGAGGAACTGCATTATACCCCAAACCCTTTTTACTTTTGTCAGTGATCTGACTTCCTAACAACTGATCTAAGTCTTTTGAGGCCTTATCAAATTTCTTAATTTTAAATTCAATGCCATCTTTTTCTTGCTTAACTTTTTCAAACTCACTTTTAGGCATATTTATTTCATAGTCTTTACAAGCTACTTCTCTTTTAAGAACTGCAACTTCTTCACTAAAAAGAACCTCATTCTTCCTATATGTGATAAGTTGTTCTTCTACTGTTGCTAAACCTATTTTATAAGTAGCTGCTGTAAATTCAGTTTGATTAAGTTTAACAATCAAATCATCACACTGTTTCTTAAGAGTTTCATAGTTTTTCAGATAAGTTTTAAAGCAAGTTTTATCAGTGTATACCTCTAAGTCTGAAAATGCCATTAGAGCCATGTTTGTCTGAACTGATCTTGGGGGCCTGCCATTTCACTACCATCAAAAACTACACCATGCTAAAGCTAACATTGCCTTGAGATTTGTTTCATTATTTTCCAATGCTTCCTAGTGTTGTCTTGAATTTCTGGAACTTGATCTTCCTTGCTTCTTAGGTGCTACTACACTTTCCTGGCAAAGTTTCCAAATTATGAACCAGTTTGTAACTCACACCTTGGATTTATTATACCTAGCAATATCATTAGCATTAATGAAAATATTCTTGCCTGTCCTCTGATAGTACTTCTTTGCCCTCAAACTTAGCAGAGAGAGCTGCCACTTCAAATCCATTGCTTTCAAATCATCTTCATGAATTTGCTCTAAGTCATGGTGTAGGACATTAGAACCATTAGGATTTTTAACCATGAAAGCATACACAGCAATATCACTGAAGCAAAATTAACATTAGGGCTAGCAGTACTAACTTGTGAACTAGCAGTGTTAGCATCATTAGTACTGCTTGTGCTTGGAGTAGTCATGAAGCTTTTCTGAATCGACTTGACAACTATGAAAACTTATAAAAACTAATATCCCAACTAATGCCCTAGAGCCTCCTTTTATAGACTAAGGAGTCCTAGTCAGCTTACAATACATTCCTAAGATATCTTAATCTTTTCTAAACATAAACGTAATCTCTTAAATAAACACATTATGCATATCTTGTACATAAATATCTCAATACTTATCTTCACAAGTATTCTTGTTCACCAAACAATCTTTATCTCTTAATTCGCTGTATCCTTTGAACAGTAGAAATCTTAAAGAGGTTGTAAATCAGCAGTTGTAATCTTTTCACCAGCAGCACTAATTAACAAAAGCAGTAGTAATATTAGTACTGGCAGTACTAATATATACTCACGGTAGTAACTTGTACTAGCAATCTTAACTTTTACTACTAGCAGCACTAACTACTTTAGCTTATATTATAGTCTTTAACACTAAGCAGTCTTAACTTCAACTAACAGCAGTAACTTTATGCTATCAGTACTAAATCATACTAACAGTGGTAACATTATACTACCAGTACTAACTACTTAGCATAATTTCCATTATGTACCTGAGCAGTAGTAACTTTTAAGAATCCTTGAAGTCTTTTAAGTCCCAACACTATAAAAGTGACGTTATTTAATGTCATTAAATATCCCCTCCCCACTTGAATCCTACTTGTCCTCAAGTAGCCTTTAGAAGTTTTTGAAAATGTATCCCTAAGGATTTTTTCCGTTAAGCACTTATTCATTGAATTACAAATACACAACCAAACACCTCATAAAATAGGAAGATAAAAACACTAAAATCACTCAACTAATCTATGTGATAACATGTAACTTTATCGCCTCAATTGCTCGTTTCATGGCGACGTATCTAATCATTAGCTTGGCAAGGATACACATCTCCACCACTAGAGCTAAGGAGTAACACGTTTATAAAGATAAATTGGGTTTTATTTTTAAAGGCTTAAAGGGTTGATCACTCTATCTAGTTTCTACCGACACCAATATTTTGAAAGGGCGATAAAGACCACACATACATACCCGTAACAACGGGAAGATACATGTGACGCTCACGTTCACTCCCATCTTGAATAAGGCTACAGAGTAAGACAAGTAGAGTAATAAAGGGTATCGATCTTCTAACTTTCACCAAAAGTAATAAACCAACAAGGTAGCTAAATAACACATACATGGCCATAACGACAGAAGACATACATGACTCGACCACATCCTCATCCGAGTGAAACCTAAGGTTAATGATTAGGAAAGGAAATTTAATTGTTGTTGAATAAAAATTTACAAAACAAATATATTAAGTCCAAAACAGATAAGGCACAAATTGCTACATACTTTCTCGACTGTCACCATGTTAAAGACTCAAATATAAACACAAACGTCTTGATCATTGAAAAAAAACAACAACCTAAGTTAGCGTTCCCTTAAACGTCAAGCTCTTCCCCCCCCCCCCCTCCCCCCCCCCTAAACATCCCTTACTTAAATACATTTACACGACAGTGCATATCTACACCCTATATACCAAAACATTTACATCATTGACTTTTTTATATACGTATCACTGATAATTGATCCTTTCAAAAATAATTCCATCAGTTAAGGCTTTGTTAAACCGACTTATCCGTTAAAATTTCCTCCTTTTTTAGTGTAAATATCTAATTTTTTGATTTTTTTTCATTTCATTAAACCATACTATGATCTAAGGTGTAATTTCACCATCTTCACACGATCATAACAACTCCCGGATAATATTCTATGATAATTCTTACATTCTTCTACTACGTACCAATAATTTGTGATGTTTTAAAAATACATAAGTTTTGACTACTTTTTACATTCTCATTTGCAATGTGCAAAATTTTCCCAACAATACCAGAGATAGAAATTGACACAAGACACGGGAAATACATACTTTAGACTTTAAACAACTAGCAACAGATAAATGGACTTAATCTAACAAGGTAGGTTAAGGTGTAAAGGGTGTAAATAAAACAAATAGTTATTGGTGTTATTCCTAAAGGAAATGGCTCATAAGTTTTTTTTAAGGGTATCCTACATCTAAAATAAGAGTAAACAAAGGGTTTATACAGGGTTAACTAACCATAGTATTATTAATAAACAACATGTATTTTGGCTTTAGGTGTAATCCTAAAATATTTTACCAATGTACAACAAGTTACTCCATCTAAATCCATAGTACCTATCACTGTGATCTCGAATAGATATACCAAGCCAAGTTATAAAGTCTACAACATCAACTGGCACACATCATAACATTTTTGTGATATTTAGTGGTAAACAATGGGAAATGGTTAAGCTGTAATCCTTCACAATATCCTATTAGATGGGTTAATGTGTGACAGGTTAATAACCAGTAATTTCTAAAAAAGTATGGCTTGAAATTTTTTAAATTTTGAGCATAAATATAAGCATTTTAATTGTGAAAAGTCGGACAAATAATCATTCTAAAAACCCAATCCCCAACTTAAGTTAACAACGACCACATTGTAATGGATAAAAAACAATTAAAAATGGAAATTAAAAGAACTTAAAATGAGAAGCTCCCTGATATTATGCTCGGTAGATTCACTATAGTAGATTAAATGACAAGAATTCTAGATTATAAATAATTCACCAACATTGTCGATTACTTCTTATCCAGCGAGTCCCTAATTACAAAATTAAGGAACAACAAACATTCCCAATCTCGGTATCAACCATTTAATAAATAAAACTACACTGTAACAGAACTAATTTATTGGGCGTGGTCCATAACACTGGAATACGATCGTATAGAAAAAAATCTGTAAAAAGTACTATAACGGGGTCAATCGCCAAATACGTCCATAAATCATGTGCATGAAATAACGCCTAAAGACAAACTAAAAATAAATGTTTAAATGCAGAAAAAAAAGAGATTGATAATTTCCGAGTACATTCAATACGCCGTATGGTATGGAGCAGATACGCCATATTGATGTCTGGAAAGACAGACTCGATAAAAAAAATAACAGTCTGGGTTGTCTCTCAGAAAGCACTTTTGTTTTAGCTTGTCTATAAGTTAGACTTTTTCTTCAGCTTTCTTTACCATTCCATCTCATGTACACTAATGTGCCCGCGTGTGATCCATTCTTCCATTATCGCATCTCAAGATATACCGGGTCGTAGGCTTCAAGACTCTTTGTAGAACCACCTATAGCCTTTTGGTATGAAATGCTAGATTCCATTCATCACATCTTGTTCATTTACCTTCAGTAATGGCGGGATTTTGTTGCATTGTTCATTAGTGTGGTGTTTGAACCTCAAAATTAACCGCACCATTTGGTAAGTAACACTTTCATCTTTACCGTGGATAGTAATGATTCCATTAAACCTTCTTGCTTCCATACATGAAACCTTGCAGAAAGGTTCTCCAACTACCACTTCTCCTATTCCTTCATCAAGATAAGGATCGCCTAACTCTCTACAACAGTGAAATCAGTAAGAACATAAAAGTTTCAATAAAAGACATCAGCTGGTATTGGCCTAGTATCCTAAATTCAAGGTTCTTCCTCCTGAATTCAATTTTTGTCTTTCCATTATTGAGTTATACAACTTTTTAGAGACATGACATTAAAGAAGGCCAATTTATGGGAAGAAATTGGCGTATGTAAACTCAAAATCTATCATACATGAAAACTTTAAGTTGTAGGCACAATCAATACGGATCTTTTCATCATGGTCATAATCACTAGGGTATCCAAAAATATCGCTAACCATTTTATTATCGTTCCTAGATTTAACTTCCTCAATTACCTCACCTTCCTCAATGGTGGGCATCAAATCATCAACTTGATCTCTCCTAAGTTCTAATGGTACATTAAGATCGTTTAATTCTATGTAATCTCCATATAAAGAAGTCCATCGATCTATTTAACACCAAAGTCTCTCCCATTAGCCTAGCTTCTAAATCAAGTTCCATTCGTTCTCTTAAGCTTAACATGTAGACCCTCTTAATTAAACAACTAGCATGTTTAACACTCTTACAAATAATTTTCGCTTCCCCTACCCTTAAACTAATATTTCTTTTGAACACATCAATCTTAGCATGGGCAGTAGAAAAAAGTATTCTTTTGAGGATCAAAGGCAATTTGACATCCAAGGGCATATCAAGAATAATGAAAGTCTACGGTGAGATTTTTTTTTACCAAAGTACTACTAACATATTTTCAGCAATTCCTTTTGGATATTTCATTGTCTTATCTGCTAATTTAACTGTCAACTTAGTATGAGCTAATTCGCCTAATCTTAAGATTAGAGGGTCGAGAGGGTATGTAACATAAAGCAATTCTCCTAATCACCAAGGTGCATTATCAAAACAAACAAATATTAACAATATAGCAAGGTAAATAGAAACGTCCTTAGAACTTTCTCTTTTTGAGGGCCTGAAATTGTCATATGTAAAGCTTCTAGATTTGCGGTCTAGTGAACCCATTCATCTCATCATAGTAGTATCATTCAAGAGAGACTTAGAAATAAATGTCGCTTGTCTTGACACGAACATCCGATTATTTTTCTGTTATTCTAATCCTGCGTATTAGGTTGATTATGATATGGCGTAATAGAGTTGTATCAGCTTCTTATCATAAGTCGAGATTAACTAGACAAGATCACTCGGGTTGTTTTCATTAGAGCTAGGTAGGGCTCAAAATCCTCTTTCACTGTAGTACCTGCTCATTTGCCCGATTTAATCTCCAAAGCTTTAATCAAAGCTCCTTGGTTTCTTATGGAAGCGTCTATAGAAGGTCGAATTTCCTTAATCAGGTTAGAGTTTTCTTCATGTCTTTTTGTTGATTCGCTCATAAACTTGCTTAGCGATTCTTCCATTGATTGTCTTTGTTCTTGGTATGAAGGGTTTGCGTTATTCCTTTGGTAGAATCTCGGAGCTGCTGCTCTATATTGCCCTCCTTGGAAAGGTGCACCAAACTAAGTATAGTGGACAGTCTTTGGTGTAGTAGGGTCCCTTACATTGGTGACATCCTACTAAATGCACATAAACCTTTTATATCACCTTCTCAATTTTCTCATCAAAATTATGAGTTTTGCTTTATGGCTACCAAGTCGTTAGAAGTTTCAGTACTTCTTGTCCTAGATGTTTCATTGTGCCATTTTTGAGAATATTTGGCCATTTCTTGGATGGCTACTTTTGCATCAGCAACTGTATTAGTTGGTATGGCACCTTTTGAAGTAAGAATCTGTCGAGTTGGAACCTCTAATCCATTGTAAAACAAGATTGCCTCATGCATCGGTCGTTAAATAGTGTTGAGGAACACTTCATAACTAGTTCTTCAAATCGCTCACAATGCTTGGATTAAAAGTTGTTTCATCTGATGTTCCTTTCCCTTTTTTTTTGCTGAAAGTTGTTGATCTCCTCCATTTTCTTTGCAGTTCGAGCAGGT
This sequence comes from Tanacetum coccineum, assembly GCA_026074375.1. Lineage (NCBI taxonomy): Eukaryota > Viridiplantae > Streptophyta > Magnoliopsida > Asterales > Asteraceae > Tanacetum > Tanacetum coccineum. The sequence goes on along the minus strand of BQNB010047143.1, from coordinate 34,209 downwards.
GGACAATAATTGCTTAGAAACTTTATCTTTAGATCTTCTTAAGTTTTAATCAAGCCAAATAGATTGTTTCTTAGCCAATGACTTGCGGCTATAGTTAGGGACATAGGAAAGGCTCGAAGCATCACTTGGTCTTGAGTTATATTAGGGATATGGAATAAATCGACGATCTCAAGAACTTTCTCAATGTATTCATTCGCATCTTCGTGATTCGAACCGCTGAAGGTGTTGTTACGTAGTTCCTTGAAAAATTGGCCTTTTAGTTCGAAGTGATCTTTGTCCATAATTTTAGGCCTAGTAACACCCGATCCATAGTCAGCTCGGGTTTTGCTCATGTATTGTTCCATGGTTTTTGCCATTGTTTCTGCAACTTCTTCCACGGAAATTTCTCTAGTTCAGAAAAATAGATCGAATTATTCAGGCGAACGATGATCGTCAAGACTTATTTCTTGAAATGCTATCCTATATGAATACGAAATTCCTCATATCAGATCTTTAAAAGAAGACGTTAAAAATTCCTTTGTTGAAATCCTTTGTACACGCCACCTAAAATAGAGGATACACCATCAGTAGGCTAGGCTTATTGAGGAAGAAAACACAGGTATACTGAAATCGAATGTGAAAAACCAGCTTTTGTTACTGTATCAGACGATCGATACGCCATATTTAATTAATCTGAATACGTTGTATTAATCTGTTGAATGAATACGCTGTATTAGATAAGAAAGTTAGATACGCCGTATCCAATGAAAGTGGATATGCCGTATCAGGTTATCGACCAGCACAGTGTATTAGAAAATAATTAAAACACACAAAACAAACAAGAAAACAATTAAAAACAAATATATAAAATTTTACAAAATTTTACACTAATCTAAATTACACTAATCCTAGGGGTTAGATCTAACACTAAAAACCAAAATATCAAATAAAAATCAAGATTAAAATTTTCACTCCCTGGCAGCCGACGCCAATAGCTTGATGTGTCATTGTAAGGTTGTACTTTTAGATAGTTCAAGTTTTAAATTTTTATTTTGTTGACTTTACCTAAAAAAACACTTTAACGGGCAATGTACCCGGTTAGATAGAGTTTCATGGTAATGCAGGTTCGATCACTAAGCAGTCGATGAAACAATCTCTTATTTTATCAATATTTTGGTTTACTAAGCTAAGTTAATTTAAACTATGTTAGTTCTATTCTATGTTAAACCTATGCTAAACCTACATTAATCTTAATTCTTATGGATAAGAGGGGTTTTTAGCCTGAGAGACTGGCACGGGTTTTGTAGTAACTTAGACCAATTTAAGACACAATAACACAGCAATATAATCGGAAGAAAATTTGACAAAAGATAGACGAAAGCTTATCTAGCCAAATAAAAGAAAACCGTATAGCCATGAATAATCCAATAAAATGCTGGTTGTTTATTTAGTGCAATGATTGCATTATCACGAGGCAGGCATATCAATCTTAAGACATAGGCGGTACTATCTTCTTTAAGACCTAGATACGTAAGAATTCTGTCGCAATTAAACGTGTATCCGCAAAAAACATCCCTTTTAGCTCATAATAATCTTATTAGGGACTAAAAGCAATTGAGTGATCTGTTAAACCCAAGCTCATAAGAACTTTTCCCACGTTACTGCTAATGCAAATTAATACCCTATAGTACACTGGCCAAGTCTTTTACAAATTAATTAAGAAAGTAACTCGTTGATCCTAGAGGTCACCTGCCGTCTAACTAGCTCACATAATCAAAAAGTCAAAGTATAGGTCATTATTAGTGATCCATTGGTCTAAGATTGTATAAATCACTATATGGGAGAGCATCCTGAAATCAAAGCTAACGTGTTCTGTAATCACTAGATCTAGTTGAATGATAGGTCACATACAAAAGCACAAAAACAAGTATAAACTGATAAACATAAACAAGCAATCAATGATAAATTAAGCAATCGATATAAAACACCAAACATTTAAATCCCTACCATAAACAGGCTAAAACCCAAGGGTAATTAGCCCTTAATCATTATGATCAAATACAAGAGAAGTAAATCAAGCCAAGGGTAAACAAACCCAAGTTAAATGATTGATACCACAAATCGAGAAACGATTACTAGAGTATAGGATATTACAAGGTGTTTCCTTTGGGATTAATAGCTTTCCTTGACCTCTTCTACTCTTCTTGTCTTTTGAAAATCGACTTTTGTGGTTAGGGTATCAAAAATATGATCAAGCACATTAAAAACCCATTTTTAGGTTTTCTATTTGTAGAGTCTGAAATTTGGTCGATACGGCGTATAAAGTGACTTGGATACGGCGTATCAAGGGTTTCTTGGAGTAGGGACCATGTTCGATATCTTCCAGAATATTTTATTTTCTTTATATTGAATACGACGTATAGATCTCTTCTGGATACGGCATATTAGTCTTTATGTCTTTGTGGTTTCTTGTGAAGTATAGGCACAAATATGCCGTATCTTCCTTGATAGATATGGCGTATAGGATGTCAGAGTCAGTTTCTTAATATTTCTTTGTTTAAGCTCCAGAATGCGTGCCTTTTAGCTAATCTTCACCAAGTACTCCATAATTACTATAATTCTCAAATACAAACGATTAAGTAACAATTCCATCCTGCAAAAAACCATACAAAAATGGGTATATACTTGGGAAATAATGGATGCGATACAAAGTGACGATTATTTGATGTCATCAAACACATGATGAGTATACTATATTCACCAAAAAGCCTCCCATACATAATGTGCATCATAATATGGAAAGAGTTTTGCACATACAGGAGGTTGAAGAAGCGACCACTTTAATTCAAGAGATCGTATCCAAATTTAAGCTATTGATCACGTTTTTATTCATTAACTATTCCTCTCCCTCAAAAATTGCATATGAGGTGACAAATTTTGAAATTAGTTAGTGGAAATGCAAAACAAGTTTAATGTATGGTAATTTACATGAGTCTAACTTAGTATTAGGAGAAGAGGAGTGCATGTAGAATTAATCTTATTATTATACTCCCCTCAATAATAGATAGGAGTTGGAAAACTTGATAGTGGGAGTTTTGTTGAGACCGACATTTCAAAAAATTTGAAGATTTATTTAATTATATCCCAAAAATTGAAATATATCTTAAAAAAAAAAAAAAAATTATGCTCAACATGAATTTGATTTTAGATTTATCTTATTAATTATGATTTCCTTGGCGCTTCTCTTGAGCATATTCCAAAACTTTGAATTGTTTTAGATGACAGTGCTCAAGACCAAGAAGATATATCTTCCCTGGTTGATATTAGGAATAATGTGCATGAATAAACATTTTCCTTTCTCTAAAGACCGAGTCCTAAGCTGACATTTACTTAGAAGTCATAGAGAAAAATTTGAATAGATATGTTTTTAAAAACTTTGAAACATCTCGTCAGAAACTTCATTATATACACCCTGGTGTCATATTATCAACATATTCAAGGTATAGTAAATGTTATCTATTATGAGAGACTGCAGAGAGAATAAGTATTTTGTGGATATTTATTAAATTTTTTGATTTTGTATTTTGTTTTATAAGGTATTTATATTGTAAAATAATTTTCTTTTCTGAAAATAATACATAGAGAATTACTATGATTTTTGCAAACAATCAAGTTCCCTCGTGGAGACAACCTGTGCATACGAAGGACGACGAACCAAATAAGTTAAAAAAAAAATCGATCCTGGAAGAGCTTTTGGTGAAGATGTACTGCCAATTGGTAAACCTTTTGACAAAATACAAGATTCAATCGTACTCTTTTCCACTGCTCCTTACTGAAATGGTAGCGACAGCGAAGTTATAGCTTCTGAAGTTTGGACCGGGTTGCAGGAAAAGGATTTGGCTGATATTCGAAACCACAATAAGATAGGAATCTTGTTAAAGTGAAATCCATAATCAGTTAACTTGTGATCCGTAACCCAAGGACTTAGCACAACAATCAAAATAGAGACACATATTCTGCTTCCCACCCGATTGAGACAGCAGACATAAACATCTTCTGTATTTTTTTAAGGACCGACCTCACCAACTTTTCACTAAAATGAGTTACACCAGAAGTACTCTTAAGGTGTCTTTACAACTCGCATAATCAAAATCCTGAAAATCCAATTAGTTTTAAAAACTAGAAATCCTCGTAAACCAGAGTCCCATATATAAAGGTTCCCCAGAGATATACCGAAGAGATCCTTTTAAACCTCCGTGTGTGCTTCACCGGTTTGGCTATAGCCTGGTACCGTGACACATAAACACTACATGTATAATGTCTGGTCTGCTTGACGAAAATACATAAGGCACCAATCCTGCTACGATAATGTTGGTTGAATTGACTAGAAGTCCCATTCTTGTTAAGGACAAGCTATGTCATAGATCGTCCATTAAGAGTTCTAACGGGATCACGATTCCATGCCAAATATTTTACGGATTTCTAATCGCGTAGTTAAACAGTGTTAAATAAAGATTCCATAGGGGGATTGGTTAACTTGTAAACTAAGGAAAATGTCATTTCTCCCATCATTGACATTTCGAAACGGCTTTTCATAAGGTCAGCAAATAGTTGGGTATACATAGGGTTTGTAGAACCAAATATAATATCATCTACATAGACTTGTACCACTAAGATATGTCAACGTCGAAGGTCTAAAATAAGTCTGGATCAGTGGTGCCATTTGAAGAAGTGATTCTATAGAATAAACTCTGACAATGATGACATGAGCCATGCCCTTGGTGCTTAGTTTAACCCATATAGTACCTTTTTTTAACTTGTAGACATGGCTTGGATGATCAACATCAATGAAACCTTTAGGTTGACACACGTACACGTCTTCTTTTAACGTACCATACAAGAAGGTAGTTATCACATCCATTTGAAACATGATGAATGATTTATGTGAAGTATATTCCAAAAATATCCAGATAGCTTCCATTCTAGCAACCGAAGCGAAGGATTCTTTGAAATCTAACCCTTCCTCTTGGTGGTACCCTCTCACAACCAGACGAGTCTTGTTTCTAATGACCGTGTTTTCTTCATCATGCTTGTTTTTGAATAACCATTTCAAAGTAAGGGGTTTTATGTTATCTGGAGCAGGAACTAACACCCATACATCAAGTCTTTTGAACTGGAGAAGCTCTTTTTGCATAGAGTCAATCCATGTAGGGTCGGTCATAGCCTCTTTGACATTACTTGGTTCCATAGTGCAAACAGTTAATGCATACATGCACATGTCACCATCTGTTCGGAGTTAATTCCTTGTCAAAAATGGTCGTGAGGGTTCTCTTATTACTTGTTTTAGGGGGTGATCCTTAGTCCACTGGTATTAGTGAAGGTATGGTTGATAAAACATATGCATGTTTGATGGATCCACATATTGTGAAGATGATGAGATCTTAAGGAATTCGGGTATCCATCTTTGATACCCAAGATAATTTTTGCCTTTAGCTTGTTCGAGTTAGGGTTTGAATGCAGTCATATGTGTCTATTCCGTCGTTACGGATGTGTACGTATGGTCTTTGTCGCATTTTCTGGAACATTGGTACTGGTATAAAGTTATATGAGTGGGCCGGTAATTTAGTAGCTTCAGAACTTGTGCTTGATCATCATTTACTAGACCGCAGTGAGTTTAATTTATAGACAAAGTCGCATGATAAGAGGTGAAATAAATCCATATGTAATCATGTATATGTAGCACTCGCTTTTAGTGTTGAGATCCCCAAAGTATCCCAAGAGCAAGAAAAATGTGCTGAATGAAGAATAAGTTTTGTGCCAACCTTAGTTATGCACATTATCTGGAATTAAAAAAAAATAGGGAAAAGAAAAAAAACAGAGAAAAACATAATAATAAAAGTATCGAAGTATAAGGCAAAGTTTGGCATATGATCCAAGTATCAGCTATCCACCCCATCAATATCACATATTGCCTCTTTGAGATTTATGATCTAGGTTGCTCAACTAGAAGCCGCAACATAGGCATGTATATATGTCTAGTAAACAAACATATGGTAGCGTGCCTATATTATGTCTGAGCAAAGAAGTGACTCCACAAATATAAAACCAAACTGAGTGACTTTGTGTGAATTAAAAAACAAACCACTTTCCTAAGTGAGGTGGCTCTATTATATGTCCTATGCTAAAAAGTTATAAAACTGGTAAACACTTGTTAATGCTAAAATGATTTTTTCTCCACGTCACGATAAATGATCTTGTTTTATCGCTTTAATTGCTTGAGGGCAAGCAATAGCTAAGTGTGGAGGGATTTGATAACGCCTAAATTATACATGTTTTCGGCGGCGTTATTTGCATTTATTTGATCATTTCTCATGAACTTTTGGTACTTAATCAAGTATATTTGCTATTATATGTTCTAGGTATGTGTCGTGGAAGAAAACGAAAGAATACACGAAGATAAGAAGCTTAAACGAAGAAATAAACTCAAGATAAAGATCTCCCGACACCTGTCCACTGTTTTGGCCATAACTGGAGCATACGAACTCGGATTGAGTTGATTCAAGCGGCCACGGAAAGAGAATTCAATTATCTACAACCATGAAAGAGGCCAACTGCTGAGATATTACCAAAACAGCCGGTTTTGCAAATGAGTACAACATACTTTATGAAGATTCATTTAATTCACGAATCTGGTCCAAAATCCATCCACATACATCTCCAACTTGGTCCCCAAGTTATCTCTAGCCTATAAATACCTCCCTATGATGCCTTGGACGAAATCATCTCTTATTATATCATCACATACAAATCTCAAGAAGAAGATCCAAGAAAAGGCCAAAGTACGACGCACTTTTCTCTAGTGCGCCGCACTTCTGATCGAGTTCCCAAAACCGCCGCACTATATTTCTTGTGCGCCGCACTTTCGTTCAAACTTCCCAAGGAAACGGTTAAAGTCCCAATAAATGCTAAGTGCATTAACTCCCTAAGTGCGCCACACTTTTTCTCAAGTGCGCCGCACTTCTACCCGAAATCAGCCTATAAATAGAGAAGGATTTCTCTCATTTTACACACACCTCCACAACAATTCTCTCATCACCCCACACCATCTAATCACGAATTTCAAGGGTGGTGACAACACTGGGTTTTATTATAGTTTTCGTTTGGGAGAACTAATTGTCGAATCGTTGATCTTGTAAACGTTGGTATAATTTCTACAACTCTTTTAATATGAAGTATTCTGAATTCATAATGAATGTTATGTGTTTTGTTACTTTGATTATGGAGTAGTGTTCTTATGTTTGTTTTGGCATAATGTGATCTTGGATATGTAGTGTTTGGATATGAGTTTATTGAATTGGTAAAACATACTTTATACAAGAATATAGGCCGAAAGGGTTCTTTTATATACGTGTTTAATCATTCCACTTAATATATTGGTTATAATAACTTATAAAGGCCGAAAGGATTTGTTGTTATTAATCGATATAATCACTAGTTATATTTAAAGGCCGAAAGGATTTATAACTTGTGATAACTCTATTTTCTAAACTTATAAACACTATTCCAAGTACATCATTATCCAAGTGATCATTGCCTAAACAAACATACCTTAATCATTTGATTGAATCATCCTTTTATTTCTTTCTTTGCATTATTCCATATATGCCCGTCTTGGTTAATTTGATCTGTGACAATCATTTTAGCCTTAGCACCTTAATTTCAAATTGTGAAAACATCAATTCCCGTGGAACGACCTGGACTTACCTAAAGCTATACTATACACGAACGGGTATACTTCCCGAGTGTTGTGTTTTAGTAAAAATCGGTATTTCTAGTATTATAAATTTAAAACTTGGAAAACACACAGCACCCCACCAAGATGTTCTCGAGAACAAGGAAATTACCGAAACATTACCTCTCGAGACACTTGGTATGGTTACCTTTCATGGTGATGAGAGTACCCCTTGGTTTGTCGATTTTGCAAATTACCATGCGGGGAATTTTGTGATTAAAGGGATGTCGTCCCAATAAAAGAACAAGTTTTTCAAGGATGTTAAGCACTAATTTTGGGACGACCCCTATTTGTTTAAGATTTGTACGGATCAAGTGATCCGGAGGTGTGTTTACGGCCAAGAAGCTGTTGATATCCTCACAGCTTACCATAATGGGCCCACCAGGGGACATTATGGTGCCAACTACACCGCTAAAAAAGTTTTTGACTCAGGATTCTTTTGGCCTATCATTTACCGCGATGCCCATGACTTGGTAACCCGTTGTGACGCTTGTCAACGTCAGGGAAAAATCTCACAACGAGATAAAATGCCTTAAAACGCAATTCAAGTTTGTGAGATTTTTGACGTTGAGTCATCACTTCATGGGCTCGTCCGCTTCACGAGGAAAAATTAAAATACTCGGACGACGATTATTTGTCAAAAGGGGTTGAATCGAAAGCTCTCCCCCACCAATGACCCCGAGTTGTTTTGCAAATTTTTAAAATCTTCCCTTCCGCCCGATTTGGGACATACCGTGCCTATCATATAGTGATCGCGGTACCACCCATTTTGTAATGAAACCAGTTTCCAAGGTCATTCTTAAATACGGAGTTACTCACCGTCTCTCCACCTCTCGCATACACCCACAAACAAGTGGGCAAGTTGAGGTTTCAAATTGTGGTTTGAAACGCATTCTGGAAAGGACCATAGCGAACACACGTGCTTCGTGGTCTAATAGTTGGATGACGCCTTGCAGCCTTCCGTACCAGCTATAAGACACCCATCTGTGCACTCCTTACAAGTGTGTACGAAAAGGCTGTCAATCTACCCCTCGAGCATAAGGCCTATTGGGCCTTAAAGCATTGCAACTATGACCTTGTGACCGCGGGTGATCACCGAAAAGTTCAATTGAATGAATTAAATGAACTCCGGGATCAAGCCTATGAGAACTCTTTAATCTACAAAGAGAAAACAAAGAGGATCCATGACTCAAAGATCAAGAACCGCGTTTTCAACGTTGGTGATCGAGTCCTCCTCTTTAATTCTCGATTAAAGATTTTCTCGGGCAAGCTTAAGACCCGCTGGACTGGACCATTCACCGTTACCCAAGTATTTCCTTATGGCACCGTCGAGTTATCTCAAACCGACGGGCCAAACTTCAAGGTGAATGGTCATAGACTTAAACACTACTTTGGAGGGGACATACCACCGATGGTTGTCCCGGATCTCCAAACTTTCCCCATGGACCAATGAATTCGGGGACGAGTCAAGCTTAGTGACTCATTAATAAACAAGCGCTTCGTGGGTGGCAACCCATGCTTATCCTTATATAATTATATAGTAGTAATGAATAAGTGTGTTGTGAGGAGGCTCGCCTCTTCCTTTCTCGTGTTTTGTGTTTTGTGATGTTTGTCCAGGATTGCCCCGGATTTTGAAGCCTCTCGTGCTCGTGGTTTTGTCCTTCGTTCACTCGAGCTTCAATCCTTAGCATGATTATGGGAATCCAATATCCAATCTTATCGACTAACGTTTATCTTTATGCATACTTAATAAACGGCTTTAGATTTACGTAGAGACCCTTCTTAAAACATTGAGGACAATGTTCAATTCTAGTATGGGGGGGGGGGTCTATCGATCTGATTGTACCTGGCAGTACGTGTTTTCAACGTAATCCCGTTTTTACCACCAAAATACCAAAAAAATTAAAAAATTAAAAATTTTCAAAAATAAAATAAGTGTTTTATCACAATGTTGACTTTCCTGCTAGGTAGAATAAGAATAAATTTTGACTCGACCAAGCGTGTTGAGCTCTAGCTTGTCCCTTAACTTTTAGGCTAAGCATTCGCGAATATTTTTATTAAAGATTTTAAATTTGCGAAGAACAGAAATGAAAGAGTTAATTATGAGATAGATGCAAAACAAGGATTAGTTGTAAATCTTAAGAGACTCATATGTGTAGTTTTGTGGTATTTCTCTCCCTTAAGCTCTAACCGGACTAATCATAATGACGTGCTCTCCTCGAAATTAAACTATAAATCAACATTTTTAGTATGAGTCCGATATCAAATAAGTTAGTTCAAATTTATACTTAAATTTCTAAAAAGAAATTTTCTATATATCATGGTAATATAAAGTGTTAAAAAAATAAGGTAATAATAATGATAAAAACCGTGGGCTAATAAAAGTTTACTGCATCTTGCCGGCTCACAACCGATGTTGCAGTCTTCTAAATAAAGCACATAGTAATTATCCAAGACTGATAAAAGTTTGCTGCATCTTGCCGGCTCAACAACCGATGTTGTCGCCTTCTAAAATGTCGAGGATATTCTTAAGTTTAAAGGATGTGTAAATTATATTAAGCGTAATAACTGTGATTTTTATAAATGATAGGGAAAATCTCTTTTTCGTAAATTTAAATATTCTTTAGAACAAAGACTATTTTGTTTAAGTTGTGATTTTAATGTATACACGGAAATCCAAGGGTCTTGAAACCGAATGGTCCGTGGATCCCGATACTAGTCCTAGTGGGTGTCAAAAACCTGGTTACATTAGCCAGCAAGTTGGATGTGCCAGGCGAAAGTCGCGTACATGGGATGATCTCGCCTTCAAACTCAATACTTTGGGTGGAATGTTTTTTATTTTTTGAAGCATAGAAATTTTGCAAAAAGTTGATCCATGGTTGAAATTTGAAATAAGCACATTCACCTAAGATGTAATAATTGTCGGGAGCAAAAAGTTTCACAAGGTACAAGTATGAGTAGTGTTAGCATCTTAGCTTGTATGTAACGGTGATTTCGTTTTTAAGCTTGGTTTGGGACAAGTAAAAAGTCGGGAACGATGAATTTATCCTTTTTGGGCATTTTAGGATTAAAGTGCTTCTTATTCTATGACCCTAAAAGTTATGAAAATAACGAAAGTCATAAATGTTAGTTAAAAAGAAAAAGAAAAAGAGAAAATATAAAAATATGTGTGGTAATTAGTGTAGATTTATCAAAATGGTCAAAACGGGGATTTTCAAAGCTAATGATTCTTTAATTCCCTTTGATGAACGCTTAGCTACTTTTCGAGGTAATTAGTCGAGGAGGATTGAGATTCTTGGTTTTCTCAGTGTCTACTTATGGCATTGCGTGAGGACACGACAATAGTTTAGTATGGGGGATTTTGGTATGTGCTTAATTACACATACCTTTTACCTATAAAAACGAGCTCAAATGACCAAAAACGTACATAAAATGCCAAAAATATGTGTGTTTTGTGATTTATGATGTGCAGGTACCGGATATTCACTAAAGGACAAAAATCAAGCAAAACCGGACAAAACAGAGCACGAGAATGAAAAGAGCGTGAAAATTCAAAGTCAAAGTCAAAACCAACAAGTCAAAGACGAAGCCGAAATCAAAGAAATCTTATCGGGCCAACCCGCACCCATCTAATGGGTCGGGTCAGCCAATCAAAACATTATGTAGACCAAACAAGCCCAAACAAGCCAAAAAGCCCAAAATATGAACAAAAATCTCTTTAATCCATAACCGACGCAATCCAAGAAACAATAGCCCATTACCCACTTAAATATAACACCCTTACACTATTTGCACCATTAGTCCCTATGGGTTTTACATAGTTGGTCCTTAAGGACTAACGTGGTTAGTCCCTTGTGACTAATACCATTAACACCATTAACCCTCATACCCTGTCCCGTTAACCCTGTTATCCCAAATCAAACATTTCCCGCCATAACTACTATTCACCCATCCCTGTCATTTTCACCTCGACCTCTGCACCCCTTTGACAAACCCATTACTCTCAACCAAACCCCACACCATAAACTGTCAATTCCACCTTAGCAATCCCTCAACGATTGATTGGATAAGAGAAATCAAGGGCTTAGATTGCAAGACTTGGAGAGCAAGATGAATGGATGGCTATGATAAGGGTTTCGAGCTCACTCACTCAAGAAGCACACCCTTTCTTTCTCCTCACACAGAAAACACACAAGAAGACCCCAAGACTTTGATATCTATCTATAAATAGGACTATTGTAAGCCCTGGAGGCATCTAGTTTTTAGTTTTTCTGCTTATATTAAGTCTTTTTAGCTTATTGCACTTTTTCTAAAAGCCTTGTACTATTTTTCTTAAGTTAATGAAATTTAAGTTTTTATGTTAAAATCTTGTTTTTATGTTAATGCACTTATGTTTTAAAAACGTTTTATAAGCTCTCTTAAGCTGTTTTACTTTAAACTTAAGCATTTTACTTAGGCATTATAAGCTTGTCCATAGCTTATAGTGTTTTAAGTCCTTTTCACTCAAAAATCATTCATAAGCTATTTTGGAAGATAAGCCAAACGGAAGGCTTATAGATTTACTAGCTTGTTTTAAACAAGCTAGAGCTTGTAGACAAAGCTCTTAAGAGCTTATTTGCCCTTGTTTAGAGCAAAGGGCAAGGTACTCTCTTTTTCATTTTTTGCTTATTTCACTGTTTGCTTATTTATTGCTTATTTATTGCTTATTACTGCTTATTCCTGCTTATTATTAATGTTTGTTGCTTATTCATGCTGTCTTGTAGTTTAAATTTCCTTTGTTTATGATTTGAGTTAAAACTGTTAGTTATATTCACTTAGTACTGCTTATCTTGTTTGCTTATTTTAAATGCTTATGTCTGTGTTTTATTTGCTTATTAGTGCTTAATATTGTTAGTTTATAATCTGTCTTTAAAATTCTTGGCTTATTTCAGTTTGAATAACTTTTAAAATGAATTATCAATACTTAAAAGGGTGTTTGGGTTAAGAAGGAAAATGGGTCAAAATAAGTGTTAACACTGTTTGGGTCATAATCCAACTTTAACAAGCCTTTTTAAGTTGTGTTAATCTGCTTTTAAAAGTTTTTCAAGTCTTAAAGTGAGTTTTATGGTTTTGTCTATAAGTTGTCTAAATCTGTGGTGTTAAATCACTTTAGAATAGCTTATTTGATAAGGACTTTGAAAACAGATTTTAAGAGTTGGTTTTGTGTTGTTTATGTTGTCAAAATGCAGTAGATAAGTGTTGGTTAGATTTTCTTTTGTCACTTTTGTTTTGGTGCAAAATCTGTCAAGCAATTTTCAGTTGTTAGAGTTTTAAAAAGTCATTTTTCAATTACAAATTTAGCTTAGTTAATGATAATTTTAGAATTTGAAATTTCTTGCATAAGTAGTTTGTAGTCCATATTTGATCTATTTCAGCTTATTTTGTATTTTAAACCTATTTTAGATAGCTTATTTAGGTCTGCAAAAAGCTCATTTGTCTTTTAAAAGAAAACTAAAAAGTGTGCAATCTGCTTAAAACAGCTTTTTCATGGCTTATATGTATTTCAAACTACTTTTTCTTTGCTGATTCTTGTAGCTTATAGAATAAGCTTGACTTGCATATAAGTCATTAAGCCATAAGGATAGCTTAACTAGCTTAAAAATAAGCTAGAAAGTGCCCCCTTAGGCTGTTTGGTTAAAAGTTTTGGCCAAAAAGATTATTTGCTTTTCTGAGCTTATGGCTTATTGGATTTACTTATCTTGTGTTTAATCTTGCTTATTAGGTTAGGTTTAAGGTTCTGTTAGCTTATTTAGCCTAGGGTAGAGCTTATTTAAGCTTATTAGCATTTTCAGTTTAGAATTTTAAGTTTAAAAGCCTTGTAAGTGAATCTGTCATTTAAGCTTAGTTTTAGCTCATCTTATTTGCTTATTTTGATAGCCCGTGGGTTAGCCCCGTTTATTGTGTGCCCAAGAAAGGCGGTATAACCGTAATTGAAAATGATGATAATGAGTTGATACCTACTCGATTAGTTACGGGACGGCGTGTACTTTGGCGTGTATGATTTGATACCTACTTATTTCCAGCTTATTTTAAGTTTGTATAAAAAGTAATTTTTCAAAAGTTGCTTATTTTTAAGTTATAAAACTTTTTCAAAAAGAAATTTTCAAAAACTAAAAAAAACTAAGGAAATTGGGAAGTCAAGCGTGAGCAAGGCTCGAACCCAAGACCTCCACAACCTCGACCTAGTCTTTACACACACACCACAACACCAACTGCCTTGGGGTCTTTTTCATTTATTACTCCTCACTACTTCTCTTTTATACACATTTTAGCCATTTTAGCTTTCAGCTTTATTTAGCTTTTTAACAGCTTATTTCAATAAGCTATTTTGACCATTTTATTTTTCCTAGGATTAGCATTGTCCAAAGTACTTTTCATAATTTTTTCAGAATTTTCCAAATTAGTTTAGTATTTTTAATTATATTTTTTAGATTAAAACAGTTTTTAATTCATAATAAATAAAATAAAAGTCAAAAAAATATAATTCTTTTTTCTAAAATTATTTTTAATCATTTAGGATTTTTAAAAATTAAATTTGTATTTTTAGGGTTAAATTTGTAGAATTTAGGTTTTTAAGACGTGTTTTTACGTTCCCGTTATCGTTTTTTTTAAATTCGTAATTGCTTCCGTTTCTAGTTTAGCTTGCCCTTTACTTGCTTTTTCCCGTAGAATTAGAAACCCAATCCAACTTGTGATATTCAAGCATTGTCCCACAAACGATACTAGATTCCATATTCACACCTCGTCGGGATACGACTCGGGAAGGTTTTTGGATTTACTTTGGATAAAAGTAAATTCTTAAAAGCCTCTTGGAATTCTTCTTAATAGATATTTTGATATTAGTTATATATATACTATATATAAGGCTATTATTTTGAAATCACACCTCATTCTTCATTCATTCACAACACACAAATCCCTAAAAAAGTCACCTAGAGATTTTCGGTGCTCTCTCCTTTTTCCCTAAAATGAAACCCTAATACTTTTATTAGGGGATTTTCGGTTCTTTTATTTATCCCTAAAACCGAATTCGGTAAACCCTTATCAAGGGTTTTCGGTTTTCATTGTCCTCCTTGTGATCGACACATTAAATCCCTCACCTGGGATTCGGTTTTTCTCTCATTGTTCGACGAATACAAAAACCCAAACTTAGGGTTTCGGTTTTCGGTGCAACCGAATTAGAAAAACCCTAATTAGGGTTTTGGCGATTTCGGTACAAGCTTTAAGGGGTGTTTGGTTTTCGGTACAAGCTCACAAGGATGCGTTTGGTTATTGATCCAACACGTGGTGTTTGGTTCGTGAAGGTTGACTAGCAATCGACTCATACTTGGTTGACGTGTTTGTGTGAGCAACCGTAGAGGTGGTAATTTAACCACTATGTTTTCAAGATCAAGATCAGGCATTTGTTTATTGATATAACTCAATAAATAAAGGGTTAGTAAATTACTTGATTAATTTATATGTGTTAATCTATATGCTAAAACAAGATCCATTCTGCTGCGTACTCGTAGCTAATTGGTTACCTAGTTTGTTAAATCCCAACACTAATATATGCCCTGCACATACTCCTATCTAATTTCACCTTGAATCCCACATCTTTCGTTTTATTTTTGCCCTGTAAATCATACATAAGCCGATATCACGCAACAATGGATAAAGGGAGTAACTCATCCGGCAAATATTAAATAGCGTAAAAGATAACATCTTACGCTAGAATTAGCAGCCTTGAATATTCCATAAAACATGGCAAAATGAGTACATGCATAGTTTGGTACGACTTCATGTATATATACACAATATCATGGTTCTGTATAATATTAAGATCACTTCGTTATTCCAATGCACTATTCATCTTTGTTTTCAGAACCAACCTACTTTAAACATCATATCAAACCATCAAATGGATTTCTTTTACACTCTTTACGCCAACATTAATATGCACAGTCGAGATTTCTTGGCTAGCCTAAATACAAAAGAAAACTATCCGTTAACAGTTGGTATGCATAAAATGACTCGTCTTACAGTTTTTGCAAAGCATAAGTATTAAAAAAATGTATAGCGTTGTACTTACTCTCTTTAGAAAAGAAATTTGGTAATGCCATGCAAAAAATTCCGTTGATAGTAACACAAACTCCAAACTAGAAGAAGCGGCATTGAAGAACAATAAGCACAAAGTATTATTAGATTCATATATCGTATTTCCAAAACCATTTTATACAAAAAAACATTGAACATATAAAAATGAAACAATATACCAGTTCCGTTATAATTAATGTGAGGCACGAAATCAACTATTATGACTACAACATAAATATAGCATACAAAATCACCACCGTTGGTTACACATCAAACATTATAAGATTTTAGAGACCTTTTATCTTGCATGGACCAGAAATAGATTGCAATATTTATAGCCCTAGGCTTTAAAAACATCAAAATGTATTCATGCATAGCAAACAAAATCAACATCAATGGTCAAGCACCAGAGTTTTAACCATATCAAGAAGCACCAATACAACAACAATTATGACAATCTACATTTTCAGGTCATTTTACATCAATAAACTCAAAACTATTTACTTTGAACCTTTACATGTTTACTTTTAATTACAAGCGTTAAGTTAAATCGCGTAAACTGAAAATCAACATTTAATGTAAACCGGCATTAAACAAATATAAGTTTACGTCAAATATGTGTGGTATGACTATTATGAAGATAATTTATAAGTTTTCATATTTTATTTTGCAAATTTTACGTAAAACGCTTACGTTTTGCATTATGAACCTTTATGCATGCATGTAAACCATACCACCTTTCCATACTTATACATATTAACACACTTATACATAATACTCAAAATTTAAACATTTCCCTCCCCCCAATATATATATATATATATATATATATATATATATCCGCTACCCTTCCCACTCACACTAATACATTTTATATAGTTTTTATTATCCTTAAGTTATCCATGCTAAACATAAGAACTAGTGTGTAATGCAAAAGTAGCCACCAACAATTTCTCTTCTCTTTCCCTTTCACCCTTCACATGCCACCACCATGCTTCATGGTTAGTCAATTCATGTTGTGTCCCCTAGTAATAAACGAGTATAAACACATTACCTAGGTTTGACTATTTAAGTGCTAACATACTACACTCATAATTCACTTAGCAAAAACAAAATACCATCTCTCTTTTTCTCTCAAACACAACCGGCCACAAGGAAGAAGACAAAAGAATTGGGTTTTTGATATTTATCAAGTGATTTTCAAAGAGTTCTAAGGGGTTTAGTAGTAATCAAACATACTTTGGGGTTTGATTTAGGTGTTAACACAACAAATCTTTTCATACTTTATCTCCAAGGTTCCATATTCTTTTTCATACTTTCATTTTATACATTTTGCTATAAACACCTTAATTTATCATGTTATATTACCAACTAGTTATTATTTTTAAAGATTTACAAGAACAAGTAAAAGTCTTATAATTATATACTTGCAAGAAAAGTGCTAAATAAATTATACACATGTTTATACACTTAAAAAATATCTATTTTTGACATCTCTTAAGTTACTTGCTAAAAATATATTGCTTGTTGTTAAATTGGTAGTTTATAAACTAGCTTAGTTTACTTATGTATTTAATTTCTTGTTCTTGGAATATTAGTTAATATTGTTGAAGTGGTGGATGGGATTAGGATAGTTTGGATTTGTTATTGTGGTGGATGATTATGGAAATAGATGAAGGGTTTAGGTTAGAAGGATTGTTGTTGTTGAGAAGGAAATTAAATTAATAGATTTAGAAATGTATAAAAACTATCCCAAAACAATTTGTATATTAGGGATGTGTTAAAATATCTTGACAAGTTAAAACTCTAAAATTATGATAGTACACTTAACTACGATTCCATGGATACAAAGAACGCGAAAAACGAACTTAAAACGAAGAAGTTATGATCGTTTAAAGTTTGGTGAAATATAAATACTTTTGACAGCTTTTGCAACATTTGCAGACATTCTGTCCAGATTATAAATTGAGGTTCTGACCCCTTTCGTGTCCGAATCGGCTAAAATGTATCAAAGAAAACTTGTCCGGAATGATTTTTTGCTAAAATAAGAAACATTTCTTTTGTCATGAATGTATATAACGAAGGAGTTACACTCCATCAAAATTAGAATATTTTTTTGAAAAGTTTATAAATTTCCTACAGACATTCTTATAAAATATAAAGCTGTTTGGATTTTTATTTGGGGTTTTTTTGGTGTTTTCAGGCCCGTTTGAGCTATAAAAACTTTAGAAAATATTATAGTAACACTTATATAATATTTATACGCGTCGAAAACTTTATAAATATTATTTTACAAACTATTTAGACTATAATTAAATTGACTATATGAAAATACTAAAAATGTGTATACTTATGTATTAAAGTGACGAACTTGACGTAAACCTTATTTTGACTTATAAAACTAAAACACAAACTATTAGGTGATGATATAACGTTATAAAAATATATTGCATCATTTTATTTCATTTACTTTATTCTTAATCGATCCATAATTAAAAAGGTTGCTTGCCGGAACTTTTGTGACGATTTACTTTGTTGATTTTCCTAAAAATCAATACTTTTACTTAAGGTGTGTTTATAGCCCCGCTTTAATTTGTTTATCAATATTTTACAAATCTCGAGGTGAGATACGTTGCTTGTTTTTACTTACAGACGCAAGTACTTTACTTTCTTTTAAATGATTAACGAATTAGCCTAGGTAGCAATCCACTATGCCCGAATTATCATGAACTGTTAGCCTCACTTTTAGTGAAGCTAGCGTCTTACATGTGAATTGGACTAGCTATAGACCAACTGCTAAACGCAGGGACTACTATTGTAAACGAGGTATAGATAGCTATAGTATAGGCTATAAATACCCCTCATGACTCTCCATGAGGGGTTGGTGGAAGTTCATTTCTTGCTTTTCTTTCTCTTTCTAATAAAACATACATTTGTTCTTTCACCCTTTCTTACTTTCTCTCACTAGAACACTGTAACACCCCAAAAAATGTGTCGCATCGGAAATATGTCCGGAGGCGTTACTTCATAGTACATAATGCTAGATACAAGAGAACGACCTCTAAATGTGTCGTTGATAAGCAATCTCGTTGATTTTCTTGAAATTCATATAACATTTGTCCCATAATTGCATCACAATGAAAAGCTTGAAAGCAATACAACGAGATTTGATCATTTGTATGTATGTAGAAATCCATGAATGAAATCTTGTCAATTTAGACTCCAATGCACATCAGATAATCCAAGCATCTAATTCACCTGAGAAAAACATGCTTAAAAGGGTCAACATAAAGTTGGTGAGTTCATAGATTTGTTTAAATACAAATGTTAAACCAAAGGTTTCTAAAGTGTGTATGACTATTTCAGCCCTTATAATAGTCACGAAAATGTACGTATGAAAGTTGAACTGCAATTGTTCATAGCATGTATGATATTTATATATATATCACCAAAATTTTTTAGAAATCAAAGAGTTGTAAAATATGCATGACCATTTCAATCCCCAAATAGTCACAAAATGTACGTATGAAAATTGGACCGCAATTGTTCAAAGTATGTATTGCCACTTTATTCAAAGCAACGTAAATGTTCCTATGTGTATTAAACAATGATTACAATTACTATAAGTTCATGAAATCGATGCTCTATGTACCCATCGTAGGTGTCCCCTCTAAGAACACCCGGGCAGTAATGAAAACCATATGTACCCATCACAGGTGTCCCCTCCAAGAACACCCGGGCAGTAATGAAAACCATATGTACCCATCACAGGTGTCCCCTCCAAGAACACTCGGGCAGTAATGAATATGTACCCCTCACAGGTGTCCCCTCCAAGAACACCCGGGCAATAATGAATATGTACCCCTCGCAGGTGTCCCCTCCAAGAACACCCGGGCAATAATGACTGTATACCCCTCACAGGTTTCCCTTCCAAGAACACCCGGGCATTTACTTGTAGTTATCAGTTCAATCCGCTTAAGCTAATTCGTAATCATTTCAAAAGTAAAGTATGTATTTGAGACCAAAAATAAAGTCAAATAATGTATCCCATAGCGAGCTTTGTAAATGAGTATGTAAACCAATTTGTAATCAACCATGTAAATGCATTTGCAAACAAGCATGTTCTCACCCCAAAAATATATGTAAAACAAGTAAAACATGGGGCTATAAACTCACCTCGATGTTGTAGAATGATTGGTAGGAATGCGCATATTAAGCGCCAGACAAAACGGAAACTGGAACGGCTCGACCAAGAAGTTGCGGTTTATCTTAACGGTTCTATCCTACTAGCCTAGGATAATGTATTTGGGTTTTCCGATGAATGAGTACATCAACGCGACACGTTGATAAAAGAGTTAGATTTAAAGTTGTAATAGCTTGGTGGTTGGTTAAATAAAATAAATCGAAAGTAAAAGCAAGGTGTGTAATATATTCCGTATATATTACATATGAAAAAGAAACTATTATATAACTCATACCGTGAATTATATAACAAAGACAAACAATCCAAAGATTAACATGACGCATATATAATACGCGACATATATCAAATATGAAAATAAAATAAAAGTATATAATACCTTGCAAGTATTATATAAGAAACGTAAGAGAAATAATTAAAACAACATAATTCGACACGTTTTCGGAAAATCGACAATTAAATTAATAAAGAGTTATGGCATAAAAGTAAACACACGTTTTAAAGTTATAATTTAAATAAATGACATTCTTAAAGCTTTTACAAAAGTTATTACGTTGTCTATTAGCCAGGAATTATAAAACAATATTTTATAATTTAATATTTCGTTACCATGACGGTTTTAGCTAAAATAGTTATCCCTGGTATGGATGGTGGTGAAGATGGAAGTGATGATGTTGTAGTTCGGGTAGATCGGAGGTAGAATCTAATAGTTATAAATGTTAAGTGTCGGCGACGGCGACGGTGGTGGCGGTGGCCGGAATCCGCCCGGTGGTGGTCGCCGGAAAATTAGGAGAGAGAGAGAGAAGTGTGTTTATGTTATATCCATTATAAATGAGAAAACTTATATATTTATGTTAAAAGTTTAAAAATAAAGTAGCAAGTGTATGATAGTTTAGGGTGTATGGCGTAAATAATGTCACAAGGACCAAAAGTGTAACTTTGGTTGAATAATGGTTCGGGCCTCGTTTAAGTCACTTAGCGGATGATTTAAAATACGAAACTTGCGCCATTGCGTTCCAAATTAATTTAACAACAAAAATGAGTATTCACTCGACAAATTTCATAAACGTTTTATACAAATTTATTTAAAACGTTTATTATTTATTTGTATATTGCGATAAACTTTGTCCGTAAAATGATTCTTTTACTTGAATATTTGCGTTCTTTTTAAATCTAAACGTTATTGAATAAAATGATAACTAATTTTTATTTTAAAAAAATCTTTTTATTTAATAAAAAGTGGTTAAATTAAAATATAATTTAATTATTTTCGCGTCGGCTCGCGTTGTGTGCAGTTTTCTAACCTTACGAGGGGTATTTTATGTCATTTTATGCTTTGTTTTCGGGTCTCGGGCAAAACTAATAAAGTTGTCCGGAATATCGTTTTACATCAAATTGCTTTTTGAGTCCGAGTCGTGAAAACGTGGATGTAGGAAGATGCTCATTATTTGATAAGTCAATTCTAGAAATAACATATATCTTTTTCGTTTTTAATTCGAATAATGTTAAAAATAAATTTGTACATGAGAGGTATGTAATAATAAATTTGATTTATTATTTAAATATGTTCTGAAAAATTACCGGTTACGCGGTAATCGTTTTTATGTGACAATAACAGATCAAAAGTCAAAAAGTCAAGTCGGACCCGAAAAGTTAAAGGGTAACATAGTCATTTAAAATTCCAAAAATTACCGGTTGTTACAAACACCATGGTTTATATCTTGTATTTTGATCAACCAAGACCCCCGAATAAGGTGTTTTATATCTTGTATAACAATCATGTTATATTCTACCCTTTATTCGTTCAATGAAACATAAAATTAAAATCAATTATCACCTACCCGATACCTTTTCATAAAGATCTTGAAGCCGTTCTTCTTCAGGTTAAATACACGGTTGTTATGGATTCGTGTGACCGTGTTTCATCGAAAGACTGAGTTTGATTGATGCAAAGGGTTTGTGTTTCGATGTTGGTGGTTATTTCGTTATGATTATTTAATCATTGTAAATTGATGAAAGGGAAATTTGTGTGCTTGATGTGGTGATGAGCCTTGGTTGCTGCGTATGGAATAGAAAAGAGGGATAGGGGCGGACTAAAAAAAGAGATTAGGGATTTATGTTACCCTATTTAATGGGATGTGTAGTATAAATATGGATATGTTGGGCCTGGTAATTGCATTGGATCAGGGTATGTTTAGGAGTGGGCTAAGCATAAGGTTGTGATGGACTCGAGTCTTAACAAAAAAATTAGGCCACGTCTTTGTGTATGATTGGGCTGTGTACTCAATTGAAGTCCGTTTTTTGTTGTTTATTAGGCATATGTTATTGGATAAATTCGTTGGATTGGGCCGAGTTTTAAAACAATATTATGTCGGGTAATGAATAAGAGACCGGGTTTTATTACTTGGACGGGCCGTTGTTATGGTATATTTATTAAGCTGATATCTGTTAACACATCAAAAATCACGAACAACAACACAACAAACACAATACATTACACTAAAAACGATCCTTATCAAAATTCACCTTCATTCATAATGGCTAGTATTGAATCTAATAACTACGGGGTTTTTGTACGATGTTACTTATTTGGGATTGAAGTAGTATTTCACGGGGAGTGTACTTATTTCGTCTTCGGTTCTTTCTACCTCCTCAACGGAGATGACTTGTTTGGGCATATACGGTTTGTGATGAAGACTTGGATATCTAGTTGCTTTTGTGATTCTCTCTCTCTATACCCACAAAGTAACTATCACTTTAAGGAGTTACATTGTAGTTCTCAGTGACTCACATAGTTGAAGAGATTTCAAGAGGTGTTGTAGTTTTTGTATACTTTGGAGCGAGTATATGGTACTTAGAGATTTGCCTCTACACCGTTCTTCGTCACACGGATAGTACAAGATTAAGTCACAAGTCAGGGATTGTACTTTATTCTCGGGTTCGTTATATCGGGTTATCTTCATCAGTGGTCATCAATATTAGCCTACATGATAGATAAGGGGATTTAGATCGGGTTGATCAAGAGAGAATTGTTAAAGAGAGTACGATTGGACATCTTCTTACAGACTATTGCTTATGCAATCACAGGTTATGAAGCTAAGTAAGTAGTTCCAGTTGGCATATGGTGTACACATGTGTAGGATGATTCCTCAGTTAGTCATCATCCTGGAGGGAGAAATGTGTACATCCGGTACTTAGTTGATTTTTTATGTTAACGTTTTGATGTTACAGTTTCGACTACGCAGCGGGATAAATTTCTTTCAAGCGGGACTTAGTTGACTTTGGTGAAACAATTTAAATAGGTACACCCGGGACTTAATTGACTTTGATGTTACCGTTTAGACTACATAGAGGGATAAATTACTTACACTCGGGACTTATTTGACTTTGGTGTAGCAATTCATATCTGCACTTTCCTGGAGGGAGAAAAGTGCATTTTCGGATCTTAATTGATTTTGGTGCTACGGTTTCGACTTCGAAAAGGGGATAAAGTGTGTACTTTGGGCTGAATTCAAACAAGATTGGAATGCTTCCTAAGTGAGATGATGTTGATAATATCATCCCTCCCATAGATTATCCTAAATGATTCTTATTAGTCTCAAGGGTGTCTGTTTGGGAAGGAGCTGAAGAAAAAGAGCCTATTAGGTGAGAGGGAGTAAAAACTCAACTAGATACTGCACAAGAAGTTCAGAGCAGAATTCATATCAAAGCCGAAGTATTCAGATAAGGGAACTTCAAGGATGACAAGTGAAAAGCAGATTCTAGAAAACTTCGACATGACAAGAAGTGCAGGAAAATGAAGCTTTTCAAGACATGCATGTAATTCAGAAACTTCAAAATGACCAGAAGTGTATGAAGAAAGTTTTTGAAGACATGTCAAGAAGTTATGAGCAGAAATCCAATCAAGACCAAGATCATCGGTAGAGAATACTTCTAAGTCATCCTCAGCAGTATGTTTACAGTGTGTTCGTTTGCAAGCTGAAGAAATAAAGCTGGAGCATTCAAGTAGATCAAGGTCATTAAAGACAATCTCAAGGAATGTTGGACTTTATTTTTATCATTTTGCTTTATTTTTGCTTGTAGAAAACATTGTAACCAATTCACGTGTGACACCATCTTGGAGGGAGATTGTTAGCCTTTCTTTTTAGTGAAGCTGGCATCTTACAGGTGAATTGGACTAGCTATAGACCAACTGCTATACGTCGGGACTAATATTGTATATGTGGTATAGTTGGCTTTAGTATATGCTATAAATACCCCCATGTCTCTCCATGGGGTGTTGGTGGATGTTCATTTCTTATTTTTCTCTCTCTCTAATAAACACTAGAACACAAAGTGGATTTGGCTACACCAAAAAAGTGTGACGATATACATATAGTCACACATGATTTTTCGAGTGTGTGTGACTAAAGGTCGCGTGACCGTAGGGTACCTACGGTCACATTTTTGAGCTAGTGTCCGTATCCATTAAAAAACAATGACCAAAACCTTAACATGTGTGACTAATTAGGTACAAATTTAGTTGGATTAATCAGTATTAGTGACCGTAAACATTATATAGTCACACAAAGCATGTTTTTTTGTATATTTAGTCACATACAATTAAGCATAAAGTGGCCAAAAGTGTTAATAAGTGTGACCATATGCTGTTTAAAGTGAAGAAATGTGTATTTTGTGTGACTATTGATCATCCAATAGCCACATGAATTTTATGTTTGTGTGGCCTTTTGTAATATTTAGTCACACAAATCATGTTTGTTTTGGGTATTTAGTCACATACAATTAAGCATAAAGTGGCCAAAAGTGTTAATAAGTGTGACCATATGGTGTTTAAAGTGAAGTAAAAGTGTATTTTGTGTGACTATTGTTCATCCAATAGCCACATGAATTTTATGTTTGTGTGGCCTTTTGTAATATTTAGTCACACAAAGCATGTTTTTTTGGGTATTTAGTCACATACAATTAAGCATAAAGTGGCCAAAAGTGTTAATAAGTGTGATCATATGCTGTTTAAAGTGAAGAAATATGTATTTTGTGTGACTATTGATCATCCAATGGCCACATGAACTCCTAAGCCCCAAAAAAGCTTAAACAAACATCCCCTAAACTAACTATCTACTCTAAAATAAGCAGACCAACAACCTAGAAACTGCTTATCTACTTGATTTGGGTAACCAAGGTTTTTGACCTTTTGGCCAACTAAGGAGTTTGTTTAAGCTTATATGTGGGCTTATTAGCTTATTTAATTTCGGCTTATATTATATAAGCTCTAATTTTCTGGCTTTAATTTCGGCTTATATCATAATAAATTTATATAAGGTCACAAATCTTAAAATAAGTTAAAAAATTGAGCCAAGAAATGAATAATCTCACAAGCCACGTATAAGCTTAAACAAACACCCCCTAATTCACGCATTTTAGCCCACCGCCACAAAGACTTAAACCCTTTTCAGGAAATTGTCCATCTTTGTTTACCCTTCATTTCAACCACATTATACCACGCGGGGGTTCTTCATCAAGTTCAATTTCTTTAATATCCTTGTATTCTGTGTGAACAAAAATTAAGGGGTGCTGATAACAATTGTGTTTTATGTTCCCCTGATCGAATCCAAATGTTTCGTATATACTTTGAAGGCTTGAACAACAATCAAGGTGTGCTGATGAGTCTGCACCCAAATTAATAAGAATGGGATAAATATTTATTGTTTATCAATATGTACTTTTAGCTGCCTTTCCAAAAGAATTAAAGATACAAACGGTTACCTTAATAAAATTGTCTCATTCTTGCAATGTTAAGGTGAACATATTCTGTTAAGGTGAACATATTTGGTTTATGATAAGTAAGTTTGTACTCCTCCATACACTTGTGTTGTGTGATTATACTCGCTTAAAATTCCTAGAACATACAGACTAGAGCCCATTCTTAATATTTACGGATGATAACTTTGGTCCAAAAAGATTCAACTTATGTTATCATTTTATTGACCTACATGAATTACACAACACTTATTACAAAAATTCAACACAATTCCTAGGTTACTAAACCTGCAAAACATCAGTCACCTACATGAATGCAATTAGGCCTAAAAAACTAAGAGTAACCCTAAGTTTCAATTAAGCCTCAAAGTAACCTTACACACATAAATCTAAAATCTAGCAATAAGGATTAACACATATACATACATACACACTATAACCCTAAGATTAAGGATTGACATAAACAAAAATGCAATAACCCTTAAGAGTAACAGATGTATATTTATACATTAAGCCTAAAAGTTTAAAACATACACACAGATATACACTAGGCTAAGTTTTAATTAAATATACAACGAGGAAAGAGAGATGCCTCACTATTAGCATGGAGCGATGATATAATGAAGGGAGGGATGGAGGGCGGCTGACTATGTATGGTTGTGTTTGAGTTAGGGATTGGATGTGATATCTGATCATTGTCTAATGTTAGCTATCATCAGATTTAGTTTTTAGTGAATCATCCGAGGAACATGCTCTTTGCTATCATGGATATCAGGTTATCGGAATAAGTATTGTTAGTCAAGCTGCATCAACCAAACATAAAAAAACGCAGCAGCCAAACACAATAAAACTGCAGACACAGTCACAATGACAGCAAACACACATAAACTGCAGCCGAGCACAATAAACTACTGATCTTGATGCTGCGGAACTTGAACTGGGTTGCCTTTTTCTATCTTATATGATGTAATCAGTTGGTAATTAATAAACGTTCACCTTTTCATCAAAAAAAATTACACGCAAGATACGGCCAACAAAATAAAAGATACATAACACATTTTTTACACAAGGAAGAAATATATGATAAGCAATAATCCTGCCTTAGCCATGGCTTAAGTAATAACTTCTGGAATAGGCTCAATGATATCACTAATGCCATGGCTTATCGTATGTTCATCAGGGTTTTTTAGCTTATGTGCAGCCATTTTTCTATATGCATAGTTTTATTTATAAGAAACATGTGACAGTGATAGTACGCACCTCTGGAAAAAGGTAACCAGCTTGAAGTTTAGCAATATCCGTAATGCAGGCAACTTTTGTCTTGTAAGCTGCAAAAACAATATATAGATCAATGATTTGATAGAACTAAAAATAGATATAATAGATACAGATCAATGATTTGATTGAGCTAAAAAATAGAACTAATATCCGAAAGTTAAAATGGGGCTTAATATCTAAAATTCAGCAAGCTGTTCATTTATAGCTATAATTTATGTACCTGCATTGATAATTTGATATAATAGATATAGATCAATATAGAGATCAATGATTGCAAAAAAAAATCAATCATTGTGCGTGATGAACAATACCAATGTCATTATCTTTGTGTCTTTGTTGTGCTTGAACATCTGCAAGTACTAAAAATAAATAGTTTCTTAAGATCAGATGGCCTAATATAAATAAGACAATAATATTTGATAGATAGATACATATGCAGCAAAAACACAAGTTTCGGTCAAACATGTGGACCGAATAACTACATTTTGTAACTTCTTTTCTACCATATTGGTACATTCATTTGAAAACAGAGATAACATGCCACTCGTAACCAAGCTAACTAGCCAATTTTACTCATAATAGAAACTTATAGTCGAATATCTTCCAGTAACCAAGCATAATCAAAACACGTGTCGCGTCAAAGAATAATTGAGCCACGGCTACATGGATGGATAGCATCACGACTACATCAGTAGCATCACGGGAAAGACACAACATCGCGGCTGCAAGAGCTCTTTCACAGAACATTTGTTTTGCCATGGCATTTTATTATGTTTGGTTATAAATACCAGAAACATATGACAATTAGCAAGAAAAAAAAAGTTTATCATAAATAGAAAAAAACATATTACACGATGTATCTACCTTTGCTAATGTAATAATAAAAAAGAACAAATCATGTAGCAACACATAAAGTTAAGCAAAAATTATGCCTAAAACTAACCCTAAGTTCCAATTAAACCTATAAGAAAGATTAGTATAAATACCACAAACACAATCCATACTTAACTGTAACAAGTTACAGAAATTGCAAAACATGAGTAACCCGTCAACAAATATGCCTAAAACTCTCACTAAGTTCCACTTAAACATCAAAGTAACATTACACATAGAGTCCATACATATAGCTAAATAAACAATAAACCTAAAACTAACCCTAATTTACCAAGATGCCAATTGCCAATGATGAATATAGTTTGTGTTCATAACCTAAAAAATCCAATACATTCTTAAACAATAAATCATAACAAATTAAAAAAA
Source organism: Tanacetum coccineum (assembly GCA_026074375.1). Lineage (NCBI taxonomy): Eukaryota > Viridiplantae > Streptophyta > Magnoliopsida > Asterales > Asteraceae > Tanacetum > Tanacetum coccineum. Next base: position 5,827 of record BQNB010047143.1, on the reverse strand, counting down.
CACTTCAAAACCCATAACTATTCATAACCTCTGCAACTCCAACATACAACAACTATAACTTCGACTAAAAAGAAAATAACAAATTAACACAGACAGATTGAAATTCGACACACACACCTACAAAATTGATAATTAATTAGGATTTAGGAGGAGAGGAGATGACTAACCATGTATAGTGATGGCTATGGTGTGGTGAGGGAGGTAGGGGGTAGTAGGGTACAAGTGTGAGATCTACTAATCTGATTGAAAATTTAAGAAAGTTAAATAGTGAGCCAAAAAATTTAAGAAATATAATGGAATCGATTTTGAGTAAAAATCTGATCTACTGATCAATTTGAGATTAGATAGTGGAGGTGAGGCTTAATTGTTAGAAAGGTAGTGAAAGAGTGGAGGGAGGATTTGATTTTGAGTAAAAAAAGTGTAGGCGGGATACTGAAAAGACAAAGCGAGGAATTGAAATATTTTAGGTCAAGTGAATAAGTGTTAGAAATTTTTTAGTTAAAAATAGTGAAAAGGGGGTTTTGTATAAAAAGGTTAAATGTAAAGAAAATTTATATAAATGGGAGAATTTAAAATCAATGCAAGTATACAAAACTTTAATTCAATGTTCTCACAACCTATAATTAGGGGTGTTCAAAAAATTCGAGAAATC